>CAUYQV010132728.1:0-41129 GCA_963574575.1 Galagoides demidoff
ATTCACAGAATGGGAGAAAATATTTACAAGTCAAATATCTGATAGAGACTTATATCTAGAAGATATAAAGAAACTACACAACTCAATAATTAAAAAAAAAATTAAATAGGTAGGGGATTTGAATAGACATTTCTCTAGGGAAGATACACAAATGGCCAATGAGCACATGAAAAGATACTCAACATCATTAGTCAGGAGACAAATGTACATTAAAACCAGAATACATCATGTCTACCAGGTTGGCTAGAATCAGTAAGTCAGCTGGTGAATATACGGAGAAATCGAGAACCCTCACTCACTTGTGGTAGGGATGTAAAATAGTGTACCCACTCTGGAAAACAATCTGGTAGTTCCTCACATGATGAAACAGTCACCATGTGAACCAGCAACACACACCACTTATGAATATGTACCCAAGAGAAATGAAAACACGTCTTCACAAAGGTTTATCACACACACTCATAGCAGCATTGTTTAAAATAGCCAAAAGGTAGAGAACCAATCCACATGTCCATTAGCTAAAGAATGATTGTAGTATATCTACACAAGGGGATATTATTGTCATGAAAACGAATGAAGTGCATGCCACAGCATGGATAACCTCAGAAATACTAGGCTAAGTGAAAGAAGGTGGGCACTAAACACACATATTATATGACTTCATTCATATAAAATATTCAGAATAAGGAAATCTATAAAGATGAAAGCAAATCACAAATTGGTTAGGACTGGGAGGGGGAGGAGGTGGGGATCAGAGATGATAATTAACTGGCACAATGTTTCACTTTGAGGTAATGAAAAAATTCCTTAAATTGAGTAACATCATAATTGCCATTATCTATGAATGTATAAAATCCATTGAGTTATATATTTTGATATCAGTGAATTATACATATCTTGATAAATCTGTCAAAAATACAATAAAATGTAGATTTTTTTAAAAAAACTTATATCATCAGCTTTCTATTCTTTTTTGAAAGTTAATTTTATTTTTTGAGACAGGATGTCTACTATCCAGACTGTAATGCAATGGTGTGATCATTGCTCACTCACTGTGTCCTCAACCTCATTGACTGAAATGATCCTCCCACCTCAGGCTCCTGAGTACTTGGGACAATCAGTGGGAGTACAGGAACACACCACCGTGCCTTGCTAATTTTTCAAGTAGATACCAGGTCTTGCTATGTTGCCCAGGGAACATGCTTTTTGCATGCTATGAATCTGACAAAGGTCTGATAACTAGAATCTATGGAGAACTCAAATTAAACAATAAGAAAAGTACAAACAACCCTCTCTACAAGTGGGCAAGAGATTTGAACAGACACTTCTCCAAAGATGACAGATGAATGGCCAACAAACACATGAAAAAATGCTCATTATCCTTAATCATCAGAGAAATGCAAATCAAAACTACTCTAACTCCAGCAAGATTAGCCCACATCACAAAGTGATGCTGGCGTGGATGTGGAGAGAAGGGAACACTGCCACACTGCTGGTGGGAGTGCAAACTAATACAGCCCTTTGGAGAGAAGTATGGAGAATCCTCAAAGATATAAATGTAGACCTTCCATTTGACCCTACAATCCCATTATTAGGTATCCATCCAGAAGAACAAAAATCATTTTATAACTAAGACATTTGTACTAGAATGTTTGTTGTGGCTCAATGCATAATTGCCAAGTCACTGAAGAAACCTAAGTGCCCATCATCCCATGAATGGATCAACAAACTGTGGTATGTGTATACCATGTAATATTATGCAGCCATTAAAAAAGATGGACACTTTACATCTTTTACATTTACCTGGATGGAGTTGAAATATATTCTTCTTAGTAAAGTATCACAAGAATGGAAAAATAAATATTCAATGTACTCTGTACTAATATGAAATCAATATGAACAATTACATGTTCCTATGAACAATAAAACACTATTATAGTCCAGGTCAGGGGTAGAGGGAAGTGGAAGGGGGTTGGGGATAGAATGTATGGCAGAAGGAAGAAGGGCATGAGGCAGGATCTCACCTAACAGGCACATTGTGAGGGTATACAGCATGCCCCCTGGGTGAGGGGCTCTTCTACAAGTGGATCTTTAGCCTGGAAGTGAGAACAATGTAACCTAAATATTGTACCCTCATACTAATTTGAATAAAGTTAAAAAAAATTGGATGCAGGCAAGTAATTCAACACTGATTCCTAATGAATTATTTCCTTCTCTCCTTCCATTCTGTCTTAACCAGGAATCTTAGTCATATGTTACCAATACAAATGAGCAAGAGTAATAGTGCAAGAAAGGGTGTTGGTAGGTATTTGTAGGGAATTGAAAAAAAAAAGAAGAAATTTGGGTTCTCCTGGCAATGCAGCCTACAAAACACAATAAATCCTGCCTCTCTCTTTTTCCCCCCTTTTTGTAAATAGAATAAGGAATAAATTGGGAGGGTACAATGGGGCTTTTAGGGGTGCTGGAACTATTTTTTACCTTGACTGAGACAGTAGGTTACACAAGGATACACGTATCTAAACTTCACCAAGCTATACATTTAAGATTCATGCACTTTATGGTACTTTATATCTCAGCAAGGGGGATTAGCTAGTCCGCCTCCCTAATCCCATGGACCCATCAAAAGCAGAGTTTTTATTTGACTAGTGTCAAAGAGGAATCAGAGACACTCCAGTAGCCCACAGGGAAACAACACCCATGTTTTGAACTGTCTGTGGAAGCAACAGTCAACAGCATAGTCTCTAGAGCTGAGCTGAAGAGCCCCAGATAACAGGGACATGGGAGACTCCATCCTTCAGGTGCAAGGACATGACTTCTACTCCCTAACGAGCTTAGACGAGGACTCCCAGCCCCCATGGAACTGCAGCACCAGCCACCACCTTGATTTCACTCCAGTGAAATCTCCTATCCCATAAGGAAACTGTGATATGTGCATATAATTGATGTGTGTTGTTTGAAGTCACTGATTAATTGGAAATTTGTTATGCAGTAACGGGAAACTAATACAGGGGTTGTAGGAGAACCATGCCTGCAGAGAGGAGCATGAGTTTAGATGGGCGTTCCACTACATCCCTCCCAGCCTCCATCTATGAAATGGAGCGGAATCTCTACTTCACAGGGTGGATGAGAGATGAGTACAGACAATGTACTAAAGTACGTGACATATGGCAAGTGCTCAATAAATAATAAATATTATGACCCCCCCCCCCAACACACACACACCCACCAGCCCCGGCAGCAAGGTGAGATGGTGCTGAGTATATGGAAGTAAAGCATCACTTTTTGGCAAATCATTTCAAAGTCTCCCCCCAGAGTGCCATAATAACAGTAGTTTCCACAATGGGTTCTGAAGCCATTGTTAGGGTACCTAATTAGCAATAATTTAGCACAAGTCATATGATATCACATGTAGGTTAGTTAGGTTAAACCACAACTCAAATGCAGTGGCATTATGTTCAGGAAGGCACTCTCAAGAGTTAGACAGCTCATGTTTTTAGCATGAAGCCCATACTCCAGAAAGATGTGCTCCCATTACCCATCTACTCAACACCAGACTCTGCCAGTCAACACAGTGAATGTCAGAGGTGACGCTGCATGTGAGCACGCACTGGCTCATGTGAAAAGAACAGCCTGCTCATTAGCACTGCAAATGTTTGAAATGGGCTCTCACTAGTGAAATAAAGATACATTCAAGTTAGGAGAACTAGCTGAAACCTTTTAGAGATATCCCTATCTTGTAGGAGTAAGGTCATAGCCAGGATAAGCTTCCTCTAAAGCCACATCAGCACAGAGGATTTCCAGTAACTTAACCCAGACCTAAAGATAAGACTCTCTACTTTCCTCTGGAGAGTTATAATGCCTGTGATTAAAGCTTTCCTGCAAAGCGGTGATCAGAGCAAAGATGATCATAACCAAGTTGGTCAGTTTACAACAAGTGGAAATGATTGAGAGTAGTTTGCAAAATATATATATATATATATAAATGTATACACACAGACATATATACTTACATATACACATACACAGATGCACACATGCATACACATAAATACACATACACATGTGCATACACACATATGTAATTTTTAAGAAAAAAGGTCAAAATGTGCTCTTCAGAAGACTAAAATATCACATTTCTTGTTTGGCCTAATAAATGCCAACTTAGTATTTTAACTCTGGTTAAATTGAGCTGCTCAAGGGGTCTTACTGAGAATCAATGGGTAGTTAGTTGTAACTTGGGTTTGTTTTTTGCTGGAAAGAAAAAAGTTAATTCAGACTTACTGGATAGTTTGGTAGGTGTTTCTTAAATTATTAGAATAAAATAATGAGCTCCTTCTTACTGAGTGAGTCAATCCTTTCCTTACAGAGATAAGGAGACTGAGGCTGGAGCAGAGGGGAATTTTTTCTGCTATTCTCTGCAAGTTCCTTTTCTGATGTCAGACCTCCTCAGGGTATTTGATGTGACTCTCACAGCTCTCCCAGATCAGATCACCTCTCAAAGGCTCACAACCTGCTGGGGCTAGGCCAGATTATGTAGCATCTGGAATTTTCCATTTCCACTACTGAAAGCAAAAGTTTATCAATCAGGCCCAACAAGCTATTAGGATCTAGATTTTTGAGCAAATTTTTCCTTTACATCATCTTTGTTATCAAAATGGATAAGAGGTTATGCTACATAACAGTTCTTACTAGTGAGTGATCCCTTAATTGTGAGGCTATAATTCAATTAAGTGGTACCTAGCTCTAACATTACCTTGATAATTAAGTATTGGGTAAACTCAATACAGGGTTGTGTGAGGGCACAAAAACATTTACAGAGTTACCAGGGCTGGAGAAGGGCCTGATTAGGGTGGGATCGGCCAGAGGCATCCAGCCTTTTTTGTCCAGCTGTCCTGGGCCATACAATAAGTACACAGAAAATAAGGAAAGCTGATTAGCAAGAAAAAGGTCTGTGTATACTTTTGGGATATCCGACTCCACAGATAAGCAATAAAATACTAACAAAATTAGCACGCAGCTCTACAGGTTAGACACCCTTGTCCAAGCCTTTATCTCCTGGGATTCTAGAGCCCGACAGCCTATAAATAGCTTGAAAGACAAAGTTTAATCCCAAGTGCAAGGATGGGAGAAATACCCACACTAAGGATCTCCACAAATGGTTAAACAAGAGCCACCCCTTCCCAAATGGTGACTGTACCAGGAAAGGGATTTTCATTATTTAGAGTCACAAAACTAGTAACTCAATGGCAGTTACACACCTTACTTTGTTCCTATCCTGTAGGGCACACATAACATGGCCCGCCTGGGAGGTGGGGAACTCAGGCTGGGATGTGTATGGTGACATGGCTTCTCTGAAGGAGCCGGGCCTGGACCTCCTCCTCTGACCCCAGTCCTATGTGACCCCACATTACGTTCTGCATTATGGTGCACGGCCACTCCCTGCCCTTCCCTAATGTCACATATTCCCATGCATACGCATTTTTTAAGAATGGATTTCAAATGAACTTGATTAAGAATAACGAGATGTAAATAAAACAATGGAAGACCATCTTGGATTTTGAAAGCCAGGTTCAGAGTCACTGACTTCCCTGGAGACACACCACGGAAATATTCCCACCCCACAAGGGCTGCAAGTTCCTGAGTGCTACCATCTCGGAAGACCGAAGCTCAGCACAGGTCGGAGCTGACAGATCACCATGCTCACTCTTGTCCTCTCACTCCATGATGGGTCTTTCTCACTGTGAGGAGACATAAACATTTAAGAACCCCCCAGACAAAGAGGATCTCCCAGGGTCCTCTACAAAGGTTTCCTGGTTCAGTAAGAGAATCCAGGAAGGAGCGAGTCATATTCATAGAGGACACAAGCTTTGCTACCTCAGGGCTCTACTTCCCTCCCCTCCTAAGATCTAACCCTCTCTGTTTCCCAAGGATTCAACCAGCACAGTCACAGGACTACCAGGCTGGTTAGCAACACAGGCAGGTGGGTGGCCTGTGGACACACTTTCTGCCCCTTCACTTGCATAGGTCAAGCTAATAAGACAGTGTAAAGCTAGCTGTGTAGTCTTCCCTCACAGTGACAATAATCACAATTCAATCCAAAGTCAACCAGGTGGCTACTCTGTTTGAGACCCTCACTGCTCCCCGCTCACACAGCAGCCTCTGAGCCCTGGTGACCTGCACACCAGCCTCTTTGCTGTCTTGCCCCTGCCCAGGCAAGCTCTGCCCAGAGATCCATGCAACGAACCCCTCCCCCTCAAGTTTTTCTTGAGTGTCATTCTCTCAGTAAGGCGTACAGTGAATACTCTGTTTAATCGAAGCCTGACCGCCCCTTCCCTCACCTCCCCACACGCATTCAATACTCTACTCTCCTTTATTTCTTTTTCATTTAATAGCACTGGCTACTCTTCAACCTGTGACACCACTTACTTCCCAGGGTGCATGTCTATTATCTGGCTTCTCCTGGTGGAAAGCAACTGGTATGTGCAGTCTGTGTGGAAAGGGATTCCTGTCTGTCTTGATCACTGACGAATTAGTAGGACTGCACAGTGCCCAGCACATGCCACACTCTTAAGAAGTATGTGCTGGTCACTTCTTGGCCTCTTGGCTAAGAGATGAAGTACATCAACAAAGACTTGCTGAACAGATAAACAAATGAAGTGTCAGCTGTTCACCAACAGTAACAGCATCAGTATTTATTTATTCAGAACCTCCACGAGGTATCAGAGAACAGATGATTTACCTGCACCCTATTCTGTGACCCTCCAGAGCCCAGGAGACAGGCGCTAATAGTACCCCCCAATTTACATGACAAAACTGAGACTAGGGCAAGAAAGACTAGGGCAAGATCACCTTGTCCGTAAGGGAAGTCAGATGGAGAGCCAGGTCTGTCTGACTCCAGTTAATTCCAATGCTACATTTCCCACTCTAGCTCTGCCAGACATGTTTTGAGGTATTGTTCATGGGGGGAAGGGTTTTTAATACAAAAAAGAATTGCTTCAATAAATTTAAAGAGACAAAGTCTCTAGAAAAAAATTTCCCGAAAAACGTGTCTATATTATAGATTATCCAACCCTATGGTAGAATAAAAAGAACATGAATCAGAGGATGAAGACTGGGTTCAAGGCCATGCTCTCCTTCCTAACCAATCACAATTCAATCCAAAGTCGACCACACTCAGAGACTGATGTGGGGCAATAATCTCTGTAACAGGGATTATTACAGGGTGTCTACTGTGCAAGACTGCTATCAGGGTTAAATTAGATAGTGCTCATGAAAATGCATAACATTGTGTCTGGCTCATTATTTGGTCCTCTCTTCTTTCCAACATGACAGCCTCACTGACGGAATCTCATTAAGTTACAAGCATTTGTTAAGCATCTAGTGTGTGCCAACCACGCTAGGTGGTGTGTGCATAGACACCATAAGATGTTCTGCAACACGGGAAGGCAGATCGTAAAAGAACCAGCTGCTCTAGAACCAGGAGAGAAATGACTCTGCAGTTATGTACCAAACACTGTTGACACAATGCTGAATTTAAATACTGAAATGAATTGCTCTGGTTAAAAAAAGGATGGATAGTAATAACTGATTGCAGAATTACCAGAAAAAAAGCAAATGGGAAAAGGACAGGTATGTTAAGAATCAGGACTCCATTCCTGGAGGAGGTGCCATCACATTACCCTTAGCTTAAAATTTGAAAATGTTCAGTGTTAGTTTAGTTTGCATGCTACTTACCAAGAAAGAGACTTTTTTTTTTTTTTTTGAGACAGAGCCTCACTCAGGCTGTCCCCCAGGGTAGAGTGCTGTGGCAACACAGCTCACAGCAACCTCCAACTCCTGGGCTCAAGCGAGTCTCCTGCCTCAGCCTCCCAAGTAGCTGGGACTACAGGTGCCCTTCACAACGCCCGGCTATTTTTTTTGGTTGCAGCCGTCATTGTTGTTTGGCAGGCTCAGGCTGGATTTGAACCCACCACCTTAGGTGTATGTGGCTGGCGCCTTAGACACTTGAGCCACAGGCGCCGAGCCAGAAAGAGACTTCTTGAATAAACAAGTATTTTCTCAAACATTAACAACCTCTTCTACCACTTTCTCTCTAGCCTATGAAGCATACCCTAAATTCCAAAAACCAAAATATCTCAAAATCTCCTATTATACCTGCTTTAAATTCTGGAAAACAAGTTAGGCAAGAGAAGGGGTCAAACTGATGCTCTCCCCAATTTAAAACATTCAAAGCAAGAGCTGAAACCAAGAATCCCAGCCACTCTTCCATAAACAGAGGAAGATGAGCATGTTAGTTTAACTTCTGCACGCTACTGCAGACCACTGCATCCCCGAACAGTGCCAGACAACAGGTCTTTCTTCACACGTTAATTCTGCATTACCCTCTCTCCTGGTCAGCTAGGGAGCTAACAAGCCGTCCCCATGGCTTAGTGTGAACAGAACTGGCATTCCTTCGGGCAACACAACCACAGCTGTTGTATAACAGCATTTTTCTTTTGTGGAAACCATATCGCCATATATACTAATAGTCAAAATGATTTAAGAAGGAAAAAATGCTTTGAGATATTTCTAACTTGCAAGTATAGAAACTTGTTTTTGTTATTAATTGCATAAGCTTATATTTCAAAGGTTCTAAACAAATGTCAGACCAATCAAACTGGAAATATATCTGCGTTAAGGACGCTTTTAGGGTAATTTAAATTTAGTCTCTCACACAAAGTGGTAGGGTTTATATTATTTTCTGTTTTCATTATAACCTGAATTCTATAACTTCCATGGTCCCCCATTTTGTTTTCCAAAGTATACTCTAAAGAAATTATTTTTTATTAGTATCTGGTTCAGTTAAGATGAGTAGAAATTGTTAAGTAGTTTGCATTAATGAAAATCCAGTGTTCATTAGGAAAAAAATCTAATACCATTCAGATTAATCTAGATCCCAAATTTTTACTTTCCTATGACATAATCACACATATGTTTATTTCTCTGTATATTTTCCTCCTAGATCACCCAATACTGTACGTACTGTGCCCAAAATCATGTGGACAGAAACAATGGAGGGATCTAGAGAGCATGCACATTGGGGACAGATCTCCCATTCTGCCCAGGGTGGCAAATAGGAGCGCTGGAACCTTGCAACTAGTTAACTTGGTGTTCATTCCCAGTATAATTATAGAATAGACTACTTAATTATAATTACTAAAGAAAATCTGAATTCTATAAAAACACATCAGGCTGAAGTATGCCATTTACTTTAGTATAGATGGAGAGATGGTATGACTATGTACCTTGATTTCATCAAGACGTTTGTGACAGCATTTCATGCTGCATCCTTGAGAACAAGTCAGCGCACTGAGCTGGACAGTTGGACTTGAACTTAGACACCATCATAAAAACTAAACTATTGCCAGACAGTTTCTACAGGGAATATAAATGGGGTCATCACATGGCTCTGCAGCTGAGGCATGCACCCGAGACAGGTGGCCGGTTGCACACCTCCACTCCTGCAGGCACACCCTCCCCCACTATCCAGCTCAGTTGTCCAAAACCTCGAAGAAAAAAAGTAGGAATTCCTTCCTTACAGTTTTAAACCCAAAAGATTTTTATGTAGAGCTACAAAAAAAGAAAACTCACAGTCAAACTGGCAAGAACCTTTTTAGCTAGATAGCTATATGGACAGCTCTTTAAAAAGCTGTATAGTTAGACTTGTTAATTTTGGCCCCTTTACCTTTAACTCCTTTCTCATATGGAGAGGCCTCCAGTTATTACCACCAAGTGATAAATCATTCTGAATTTCCAAGGCTACAAAAGGCATTCACTGGTAATCATCCTAGGATTTGCTGTTAGCTGAAGATCCTAGAGAATTCTTAACAGAGGGATGTTTGTGTTTTCCAAAAATGTTATGTTACTTAAGGTAGGTCAATACTTCAAATATGCACTTTATCTTGCTAGCTAAGTTTCAAATGGAGAAAGTAAAACATGGGTAGGAATGAACAGTATAAAGAAGGAACACACCAACTTAACTTTTTTTCCAATAGTTTCCAAGAAGGGGTGAGAGGATGATGCTCCCCTCGTAAGATCATCTGGGGCATGGGCTACATGTTGCAGTCCAATTCCACCTGCATAGGTCTTTGCTTGACTAACACAGGGTTGTTGTTTTAAATGGAGCCAATGTTTATATTTCAGGAAATTTCACGTTTTACAAAATTATCTTTGAAAAACTAGAAAATTCCTGTTGCCTACAAATGGCCTCCCCTGAGCAGCAGCTGTCTCCCTGGGTGGGTTGTGCAACCCCAGCTTATCACGCACATTTAGGGCTGGCTTTACTCATTTCCATTTTCTAACTAATAACCTACCAAAAGACTAGAAATTAAGCACTGGCTCCTTGGACTCCTACCATTCCCAAAGTTATGATTCCAGTGCTGGGGGCCACCTTGTCTTTACGCTGTCTCCTGGACCTTGTGGCCTTAGCAAGTCCTGCCTTGCATCCCGCTCCTACTCCAGCAGCTGGGAGGCAGGGACAGCAGCTCACACTCGGTCACTGCCCTTCACTCTACAGTACTTAGCCCAGAGCTCTACAGGAGGTAGAATGCAATAGAATCCCCAGGGGTTACCTCACAGCTCTTTGGCTTACACCAGCCATTCACATAAGTGTCTTGCATTGTAAGTGTTTCATATTAAAACAGCATTTCTCAACTGGGGATGATTTAGTCCCCCACAAGGGACATGTGACATCTGTGGCTGTCATAACTCAGGAGGAGAGTGGAGGCCAGAGAGGCTGTTCAGTACCCTGCAATGCACAAGACAGCCCCCCACCCCCACCATCATCAAATGCCATTCCTGTCAAGGCTGAGAAAACCTTCCTTAGAATGGTAAAACACATGGACCATGAAACATTGCAAGAAATATGCAGGCAGATAATCTCTGGCTAGAAGTTAAGTGGTTTACTCAAGGTAAACTTGACAAGAGAAATGGAAACCAAAGTATGTCCATAGGCCAAGGATTAACAGTAACCCCACATAAAGTGTATCTTACCTTGTGTCAAATACATGATATGGCCTGATCATAAAAGAGTCTGAAAGATACTTTAGCGGTGGAGAGAAAAACGTAACTGCATGCCATGTCAAGTTCATCCCATACATATGGAAAACCTCAGTTCTAAACCCCAAAAAGGCTTTTTGTATCAACTGTTTAGCACAAACACATGTGCAGTGAGCAGAGACCACGAACACCAGAGAACAACAGTTTCAAATGGAAATTCTTCTTTAGAAGAATGAAAAGGGGCTCGGCGCCTGTGGCTCAATCGGCTAAGGCGCCAGCCACGTACACCTAAGGTGGCGGGTTCGAATCCCCAGCCCAGGCCCGCCAAACAACAATGATGGCTGCAACCAAAAAATGGCCAGGCATTGTGGCGGGCACCTGTGGTCCCAGCTACTTGGGAGGCAGAAGCAGGAGACTCGCTTGAGCCCAGGAGTTGGAGGTTGCTATGAGCTGTGATGCCATGGCACTCTACCCACGGGGATAGCTTGAGGCTCCGTCTCAAAAAAAAAAAAAAAAAAAAGAAGAAGAACGAAAAGGAAAGGCATAGGAACTTGAAGTGTGGAAGTGCTGGACTCAGCCCGGTCTTGGCAGGGAGTGTGTGTCCCAAGCCACACCTGTAGACTGTTCTGGTCTGTCTTGGTTGCTGCAGCAGTAAAGGAAATTCTGGAGTTCTGAGGGAATAATTTAGACCCTCCTTTGAAGACACTCCCCATCATGCTACTGGGAAGGGTAAGTGAGCACTGGAGGGGCTGCAGAGGATGACCAGCTGGACAGGGTAGTGAGTTCATCCCTTTGAGGTCCATTCCAATCTCCCAATTCTATGATTCTTTGTCCAAATTCTTGATTTCCCAATAACCCATCTCTGATGGTTGTTTATTTTCCTAGGAAACTTCTCCTCCCCTTTCTGGTCTTTCTTTCACTTCCTCATTTTCCCATGACCCTAGAATGGGAAGAGCCAGGGACGTGAGCCCCTACAATGGTTAACTGATGTGACTAGGCACTCAGACTTCCTCTCATGAGGAGTTTCTCATCTATAAAATAAGAGAAAGCAATATCTAATGAGGAAAAAACAGATTGAAGTAGCATGCCTGCTCTATGGCAGAGTCCAATCAGTGTCTGTCACTTGCAAACCTGCCACACATTACACTGCTTTAGTTCCTGTAGTGCCTCCAGAGCGCCTAGGTACACTTAAAACAAACAAACAAAAAACTCCAATGTCCCAAAATATCTATTATCTAAAAGGTATCTTACTTGCCATATATAGGGAAAAGGAAAATAAATTCTTCACTGCAAGAACCAGAACCATCACCAAGTCCTGTAGCCTTTTTTTGACACTATAAATCCCAATTGTACTCACAGCTGTCCTAATCTCACATACTTTCCCCTCATCGGAACCTCCAGGAATAACATGTTTTAAATGTATGGAACTTAAAAGGTCCCACAGAACTCCAATAGGCAACATCTCGTTGGAATCACACTTTGTGGGAGGTCTTCAAGGGCACTCAGCATCATCAGAATCTCTCTGAACTCTGGACTCAGTGAACCAACCTCTCTGGCAATTTCTGGTTTTAACAGATTAAACAACGTGCAGGCCTAGATGATGACTTGATAAACAATATATCAAGACAGAAATTAATCAGAAAGAAGATTTATTAGAAAGGCATTAGAAACACAGCAAGAGGCAAAAACTTAGGTTAGGTGGTTGAGAGCAACACCTAGACTAAGTCACCGAAAAATCATAAAGGCCACCCTGGACACCTAGCTGTTCAGTGACTAGAATCTCTTCCCACTCCACAATTCTCAGATCTTTAACTGTACCATTTCTACTACTGTCTATACACATGAAGTCCTGGTAACAGTCTCTGATGGCCTAATGTGGTGATGTACCCACCACCTGGCTGTTAGGAACAGGAGTCACCTGCTCTCCCCAACCTTCAGCTCCCACAGGCTGCTAGGGCCACAGGGGGCTGAAGATCAGGACAGCCCTGAGCCTTCATTGCTACCCTGTTGGTGCAATTCTACTGTACCCCCTTTTATTGACAAGGGAAATTACCAGTTTGCTCAGGTTCACACAGCTGGTCAATTGTCAATACTGAGATTCCATCCAAGACTCCTGGTTCTTGACTCCAAGAAGGGAGTTTCATCTAGCACCCCAGATCACCATCTCTCTTCACTATTCCATCATAAACACCATGTGAGTATGTGTGGCATGTACGATCTGGGTTGTCAGTTTTTCACTATTTAAGAAATGTATTTTTCTGAGACTTATTATTTCTTCCTAATTTTTTTTTTCAGTGTCAACAAATGTTTATTGAATATCTGGTACATGGCATACATTCAAGCCTTGGAAGGAGCTTTGAAGTTATTTTATTTTTTTAAAAAATGGATTATATTTATATAAATTTATGGTATACAATTATAATTTTGTTACATATATATCTTATGTGGTGGTGAAGTATGGATTTTAGTGTATCCATCACCTGAATAGTATATATTGTAGCCATTAAGTGATTCTCATTATTCACCCCCTCCCTATGCCCCACCCTTCTGAATCTGCAATATCCATTATTCCACAGTCTGTGTCTATGTATAAACATTAGTTAGCTCCCTCTTCTAAGAGAGAACATGTTATATTTGTCCTCCTGTGTCTGAGTTTTTTCACTTAAATAATGGTCTTCAGTTCCATCCATGTTGTTGCAAAAGACATGATTTCATTCGTATTTATAATTGGATAGTGTTCCACTGTATATATACATCACACTTTTTTAAAAATTAAATCATAGCTGTGTACATTAATGCAATCATGGGGTACAATGTGCTGGTTTTATATCCCATTTGAAATATTTTCATCAAACTGGTTAACACAGCCTTCACTGGTGTAGGGTATAAATGTCTGGACACAATAACTAAGAAAATGCGGTGAAGGCTATTTCTTCCTAATCTTAATGTGGTCATGCAGGACAAAATGCATCTTCATAGATGGATTCTTGAATTTGACATCTCTACAATGTCTTCTATTAATTTCTTTCATTATTAATAAACTGTAAAGGGATACAAGTATCACTAATATTAAGATAGGTAATTAGGTTTTAAAAGATATATCGTCATAAAATCAACCAATAGTTTTAACTTCACATTTATATATAATGCTAGTGTTTTTCTTCTATCCTTGGAGATTTATCCAAACTCAACTACTTTTTTTTGTTTTTGTTTTTTTTTTTTTAAGAGAAAGAGTCTCACTTTATTGCCTTCCGTAGAGTGCCATGGCATCACAGCTCACAGCAACCTTCAACTCCTGGGCTTAGGCAATTCTCTTGCCTTAGCCTATCGAGTACCTGGGACTACAGGTACCACAATGCTCTACTATTTTTTTGTTGCAGTTTGGCAGGACCAAGTTCAAACCCGCCATCCTCAGGATATGGGGCCAGCACCCTACCCACCGAGCCACCCTAAACTCAACTACTTTTAAAAGCCCTCTACAGTTGATTTCATGGTCAAAGAAAAATAAAGCTTTATAAAATGACTGAATAACTTCAGTATTTACCCTAAGACCATTTTCCTCCCTAACCAATTTTTTTTAAGCCAAGAAAGATAAATGAACTAAGGCTGTTCATCTTTAGTTGATTTAAATCAGCCTTTTTAATAACAAGCCACTGAAGCCAAAGGTTTAAAGATGGTGTTTCTCCAGCAACTTTTTGCTGTGGCTGGGTCTCACTTTGTAGTCAGTCCCTTCTGTGACTTGTTATTATCCAGTCTGGAGACCTCTAAAAATGAAAACTCCACACTTACTACAAGGAGCAGGTACCACAGGCATGATCAGTGAGTGCCAGAGAGGATGACACTGCAGGCCTTGCCCAGACAACACTCAGAAATAAGATCTGAGAGCACTTTCCATCCACACTTAGGGACAAAATAACCGAGAGAGAGAACATGAAATTCACTACATTTCGGGACCTGTTACTCTATTGCTTTTTTCATATAATTAGCACTAAAATGGGGGAAAAAAATCCTTTCTGCCTTGTGCTTGTTTTCTGGGCAGCAAAGATGAGCAGGGAGCAGCGGCCAATCCCACAGGAGAAGAGGCCAGGGGGTGGAGGAGACGGGACGCACAGGAGGGCACCTTCTCAGGGATGGAAAGATGAACCAAGAAAGCAACGCATCAGGCTGGAGAAGCTGTCTTGGGCTTAGGAGCGGGAACAGCCTGTGGCAGAAACCGCGTCAGCTCTGGACATGTGGTGACAGCACTGGGCATGCTCCTTCTGCTGGCAGTGGAGTCTCACCCTGCCCTCCCACTCTCACTAGGGAAAGTCTGGTGGAATTGCTACAACACAGGAAAGAAGAATGGCAGGTATTTTGTGTTAGTTACTGAGACGTTTTCCAGGAGAGACCCAACTCACGGTTGTGCTTGGCCTGGCAGGTCCATATCATGTAAAGTAGGCATCATTATCCCCAATTTACACATAAGAAAACTGAGGCTTGAAGAGATTAATATGCTAATCCATGGTCACAAGAAAGAACATAAGTTCTCAGATCCTCTGCTATGTCCACTACAGGAAGTAGCTTCACACTAGCATAACAAGAGCACTTCTATAGCCCTTCTCACATGATTCCTACACACGCGTTATGGAGGAGACAGAACACATGATTTCTCCCACCTATAAGTGACTTGCCCAGGCTCAGACTGAGGGGTTGGGCTCAAGTCTCCTGACTCTTAAAGGTGTTAGGTAGCTAGGTATGAGCATGGTGGGAGCAGTTAGGCTACTTTGGACTGGTCAGGGTCAGGCTGACTTGGGCTATTAAGGGAATGAGGGTGATTAAGACCCTGGAGGTGGAATGTTTTCAAGACCTTGCAAGGTAGACTGTTTTGAGTTAATTAAGGCCCTGGGAGACTTCTAAGCAGCAGCTCATATCCATAAAACTGTATACAAAACCCGGAGGCTGTGCTTTCCCAACAGGGCCTACAGTGACTAGGATGGCCCAGCTTGCTAGGCAGGTCATTACTAAGTACTTTCTGGTTTTGCTTCATTTATTTATTTATTTTTACTTCAGATTAATATAAGGGTATAAATGATTAGGCTACATTGTTTATATTTGTTGGGAAAAGTTCATGGTGTAAAAGCCCTTTAGCCAGGTGTGCCGTACATTGCAGCTGTTAGGTGGGAGCTCTGGTACTTTTTCTTATTAAAACCTTACTTGTTTTCTTCAATTATGACAGTGACTACCTTGAGCCACTTCCCCGCTCTAACAAAGGTATGCTCTTTCCTCTAAGTGTCACATTTTTGACATATCAAAAAGAAGTAATTTTTTTCCTATGGAGCTCAAATGCCATCCTCACTCTCAGCTCCTGAATGCTCACTCTCGTCTCATTTCTGGCTCATTTCCTAATTCAACCTGAGTCTCCACATTTCTCATCTCCTGAGCCGTCAGCAGATCCCTACCCTTCCTCTCCCATTTTCCTGGCAGGCGTCTTCCCGAGAGACTTTAGAACCTATGCTCCACATCTGCCCAAGGGAGTAAAACATAGCAACAAAAAGAAAAGACCCCACCATCCACGTGAACATTAACAGGCAGCCCATTAGTCTAGTTCACTTGGCACAGGCTGTGGCCTCAGCTTCAGTAGCAAGGCACAAATAAGCTGGGTGGTCCCCAACCCCAGAACGTGGAACGTAGTAGGGTAGGCAGAAGTGGGAATGACCAAGCATGACGAAGTCTCCAGCCAGTGGTGCAGCAGAGGCACAGAGCAGAGGGACTGTCTCTGCTGGGGAAGAGGGAGGCAAGGCCCCATGCAGGCAGCTGCGGCCCTGGAGTCTGCATCCCATCTAATCCCCACACGTCGACAACACTCTTCAGAAGATGATGTGTGAAATACAGACATAAGTCATCGGCTTCCAAGACCTTTCTCCCTGGTATCTCAAAGTACTCACATCTCATAAGAATAGATGGTAGAGTTATTCATCCCCTTTTATAGATGAGTAAGTTGAAATCCTTGCCTAAGGATAGTCAAAAAACAAAACAAAACAAAAACCAGAAAAGCCAATTCAGTTCCTACTACTAATGATTTTCAATCACTTTAGAACTACACTTTTCTAATTGTTCCCCCCAAAGGGTGGCTCTAACAAGAGGGGGGCCACTTAAACAAAGAGCAGGTATTTATTCAGAAAACCAAGCCGAAATCCTAAAGATCCCTATTTAAGACAATTTTCTAGAAACACTTTGAATAAGCACAGTATAAGATGGGTAAGAACAGAATCCTGGTACATGAGATACTAGACCCCAGCACAAGGACCAACTCTGCTCTAAATCTCTCCTCAGGCACTTGCCCTACTTCCCAGAAAATCTGTCCTCTTTTTCTAGCCTCTACATCTGTTTTGGGCTCTTGCCTCTGCTGTGGTAGCCCAGGTCCCTGAGTGATGTCATTTCATCTTTGTTCCTCTACATCCTCCCTGTATTAAAATAACAACAGTACTTACCTGGTTGATGGTTGGGAAGGGTAACCAAGTTAACTCACACAAACTGTTGAGAACACAGCTGGACACACCACAAGTGTTCAGCACCTCGTGAGAGGCTCCACTGTTCTTGTTGAGGGTAGCTGTGGGGATTGCATAAAATGTGCAGTAAGAGTACTCTGCACTCAGTATAAATGATCATTATATTACTTGTCAGCATCCCCGCAGAACTTTGAATTGTTTTATTCCCAGAGCCCAGCAAAATGCCAGGTACAGCACCAAAGCTTACTAAAAGGAGAATGAACAGGTAGCAGGTGGCAGTGCCCTCTGACTGCAAGGCTGGCCAGCATGGCCTGCTTGCCTGGCTGGCACCCTGCACTTGAGTGTAGCAGACCATAGGCCCATGGAGGACTGCAGTGACCCAGCCATACCCCAGTGTACCTGACTCTATTTTGAATATAAACTGTTTTTTGTTACCATTTCAGTAACCTTGGCCAGAAAAAAACAAACAAACAAAAAAAAAACACAGGCCTAACAGGTGGGAGTGGAAGGGGAGGTTGTAAAGTGGCAGAAAAGGACTGCCCTAGGCCTCTGGACAGATGAAGTGTCCCCCAGGAAGACAAAGGAGAGAAAGGAAAGGAGCCACACGGAGGGGCTAGGTGCCAGCAAAGGGCACAGGGTGCAGAAAGGGTCCTGGGGAGGCAGGTGGGTGAGCAGGCATAGGCTGGGAGGACTGTCTTGCAAGAAGGGACATTAGGCTCCCGATCTGGTCAGTGAGCCGAGAGCCTTGCTCCAGCAGCTCTTGAGTTTCTGTGGTGCCCACCAAGGGTACAGTGGCAGGAAGCTCCCACACCCTCCCCTCCCGACCCTGTGCAGTAAGAACAGGGCCACTCTGATGGGTGCCTGTGGTTCCCACTAAGCAGGTGTACACAGGAGCCCACAGGGACTGTCGACTGGGACCTCCTAAGCTTGTCCCTTTCTCCACTACATGGGGGATGATGATTTCTAGAAGAAAAAGGTAAAATTCTTACACAAACATTCAGATCTTAAAAACTGCATGGTAGTGTAATAAAAAGTTTCACACCAAGTGAAAGGCAGGGTTAGAAGGAACCTGACCTACAGCCAGAAAGGAATGCTCTTCTGGGTGGGCAAAAAAACATCCCCCCACCCCAAAGTTATGAGTCTCGGTGCTCAGATTTACTTTTTTTGAGACCAACAGTATCTTAAAATACCAATTCATGCAAAAGAGACTACCAATAAGAACTGAGACCAGCCACTGAACAGCAGCCATGCACCCCCGGGGCCTTCCTCTCTGCTTTCCCCACAGTCCATCCTTCATGCATCCAATTAACATCTCCCTAGGACAGGCACAGTGTCTGGTGGCTTTATGTATAAGCAGGAAGAAGTCCCAGGGCTCATGGAGCTTGAGGCCCACCTAAAGGTGGGTGCAATTTGCAAAGGAGGAGACCTACCCAGATGACAGCCAGGTTTGTCTTTCCATTGTCACACTCAGCCTCCTAATATGGTAGGATTTCAGTGTTAATGTTTGTTTCTACCCTGTAGCTCAGGAAAGCAAAATAAAACACAAAAGAGGCGAGGTACCTACACACAAAATGACAGAATCAAACCCAACAGGTGAATCCACAAATGGAAAACTGACAGAGAGAGAGGTTTGGTACACCCAAAAGAGAAGACTGAGAATTACTAGAAAATTCATTAAGTGATAGGTCACGTTCCTCACAATTCCCATAAGGAAACACAGTTCAAATGGATACCATTATTTCTTGGTGATAAGATCAGATGTTAGATCTTTTTTAAGTAAAGCAGGTATTATCTCCAAGTAAAAATTATTAACCTTTCCATATGCATTTCTGTTATGCTTGTCAGTATTACCTACATATTAGAAGTTGTCAAAACTTGCCTACATTCCAAAAGTGCACAGATGAGGCCGGGAGCAGTGGCTCATGCCTGTAATCCCAGCACTCTGGGAGGCCAAGGCGGGTGGATCCCTTGAGTTCAGGCAGGAGTTGGAGATAAGCCAAGAGTGAGACCCCATCTCTACTAAAAAAAGAAAAATTAGGGGTGGCGCCTGTGGCTCAAAGGAGTAGGGTGCTGGCCCCATATGTGGGTTAAAACCCAGCCCCAGCCAAAAACTGCAAAAAAAAGAAGAAGAAAAAGAAAAATTAGCTGGGCATGGATGCTTGTAGTCCCAGCTATGCAAGATGGAGGTTGAGGCAAGAGGATCTCTTGAGCCCAAGAGTTTAAGGTTACTGTAAGCTGAGGCCATGGCACTCTACCTAGGGAGACAGAGTGAGACTCTGTCTCAAAAAAACAAACCAACAACAAAAAACCCACAGATGACACAGATATAAGGACTATGTCCAACCTCCAACCTCTTCATTTACAACAGAAAGGGGAACAGAGTGTAAGAGAGATTCAGGTCACAGGTCTAATGGCTGCCAAGTCCTGGAAGTAGAGAGCAAACCAATGATCTTCCCAAAAGGGTATAGAAATGTTATCTGTTAGCCTAAGCAATACCTACTTTATTCACAGTTAACACACTCCAGCAGCTTAGCATGGTATAGACAATTGAAGCATAAATTTACATGTATGAGGGGACTACTCATCTAATCAAGTATCTTAGTCCTTTCAACAAAACTTATCAGCTCTACTAACCATGTTATACAGAAACATTTTTTAAAAATGTACACTGAAAAAGTAATCTAGCAAGTACTCTCTTTATTCACATGTAACATATATCTTAAAAATATGAAACCATAATTTGTATGAACAAAAATAATTCCTGAAAGACATCACTTTGTATTTTGGCTCTATAAAATTTTTTGTTGTTTGCTTTTCGACATAAATATATTCTGTGTTTTCTCTAAAGTAAACTGTGCTTTGACAGATTTTAGATTATTCTCGTAACTAAAGGCACTATTCAATTTCAATGTCCTTGGAGTGTTTTATCTGGGGATTAGACAACTGTACCAAAACACAGCTGTTCCAGTTTTTTCTCCTTTATTTTTCACATTAAAAAACTCCCACTATCAGCCAGTCCAATTAGTTACTCACTATCAAAAGCCGGCTTTACTCTTTCATCTCCTGGAAAACTAGATCCAAGTGACAGGGTGTCATGGAAACTGTATCTTGGGTCATTTCCTGTTTCAATTGTTTAGCCACAAAAAAAAGTTCAGCTCTATCAGATGAAAATTAATGAATACTTGCTGTAGCCTTTTGAAGAGCTTGCAACTAAATAAAAAAGTAATTATCCTTTTTGACTAAGTTTTCCCACCAACACTAGGAAATATAGGGAGATTGGTGCACCCAAAATGGGAAAAGAAAAGTACTTTGATTAATGCAATAAACCAAAGCCTTTTTCAGTCCAGTTTCCATAATTCAGTGGTCAGTTTGAAGGCTATCATTTGGGTTTGGGAAATGTTAACTTCCAGTCTACGTGGTTTTAATTGTAGTTAACTTTACTCATACCCTTTCACATCCAACAAATTTTCAACCTTTCCTCACTTATTCTACTTCACCCCAACTTTGACATTAACTAAACAGAGCTGAAATTCCCTTGATGTAAGAATGTGTACAAGAAAAAAATTATAGTATAATCTAAAAAGATTTCATGCTATATCTACTTTCTGCAAACAAAAGACACACACACACACACACACAGGGAAAGAGCTAAAAGCCTATAAGCATACCAGGCAGGCATATGTGTTTGGAAAATGAAATCCTGGCTGGAATTCAGCAATTATAATGAGTGATCTCCTGTGCACCAGTGTGCTTTACGGACAGAGACAAGAGTGCCAGATAGGACAGCGGGGAATTCAGCCCATGTTTAATATGTTTCAGGTCTGTCTAAATAACTGTTGGCAAAAAATGTGGAAGCAATACAACACATCAACTTCAGAGCTCAGGAGGATTTGCTCAGATAAGGCAGCTGTGCAACGCATATCTACAGGGCAAACTCACAGCTCTGCTGTGGGAAAGGAGTCCACGTGCAATGTTTTCTCTCCTGTTTAGGTGATAATGTGAATTCTCTATACAAAACAAACCAAAAAATATGGGTTTCTTCTATTACTTAGCCTTAAAAAGGAAAACAAACAACTGGGAAAAATTCAAAAATAAACAAACTTTGAATACTATGTAAAGTGGCCTGAGCCTTGTATCACTTAAATGTTGGAGAATTTCCATAGAGAAGAAAGTAAAGGGAAAAAAGACACATTTTAGCAATGACACTGGAGTTCCAGACCTATCACTGAGTCACTGTTTAACCAGTATTGCAAAGCAGTATCTAGCCATGCCTGACTCTGCACTCGAGGCCCTAAAACACTGGTTATTCTATTAAAAGTAAGACAGAGCTGATAGCTTGTTCTTTTTTTTTTTCCCCAATTGAAACAGAGTCTCACTTTGTCATCCTCATAAAGTGCAGGAAATTCCTTTTTCATCAGCCTTCAAGGAAAATAGAGTACCCATCCTTCTGTGCCCTTCAGAAAGAGTTACATTTAGGTTCTGACAGACAGTAAATCCAAGGGTTCATATGATACTCAGCATGGTTAGTCTTCATGTGCACGAAGCACCAGAAGTGGATGCAATTTCACCAGAAGCCGTTTTTGCCAGAAGTAGAATTAATTCCTAGAAACCATTCAGTTAGTATTTTCTTACAGAAAAAGTAGTTGAATGACAGCAATAACTGCTAAAGGCATCAACACAAAAAGGCGTGTGCCAGTTCAAAGACGCAGTCAGCATCAACCAAAATAAACCAAGAAAACAGCTGTCAGCTAGGCTAGGGGCCTCCGGTCATGAGAAGTGAAGTGGGGTTCATCCCAAGAGATAAAATATAAGAAGCAAAGATGAAGTTGAAGAGGTTATGAACTCTAAGAGAGGTAAGAAGCACAGCCAGTGCATCAAAACCATTTTAATCAGCGCCTGTGGCTTAAAGGAGTAGGGCGCTGGCCCCATATACCGGAGGTGGCAGGTTCAAACCTGGCCCTGGCCAAAAACTGCAAAAAAAGAGACCATTTTAATATTCTGTCAGTGATTATTATCCTCTTAATTTCCTCAAAAACACAATGGTAGTAAGCTCGTTGTTTATTAAAATGCAGGGGGAGGTCACAGAGAATCATTTGTAAGCAACAGCTCAAACACTAATAGACTCTTACTATCTACATAGCCATAGATTAATTATAATTAGTGTATGAACTTCAATATGGACTTTATAAAATTTGTATTCCGAGTTTTACTTGTTTTGTTTGCACACCTAACCAAGGACACGATTTAGAGCAGGAGTGTCCAATCTGTGGCCTGCTATGAACAGGCTCAATACAAAAATGTATGGGGATCCACTTGCCTCAGCCTCCCAGAGTACTGGGATTACTTCTAGGAATGTAAACCCAAAGTCACTGGGAAATCAGGACTATTTAGTATGCCTATGAAGATTAGGTACAAAAGGCTAAAATAATTCATACTTTTTAGATGTTCCTCCATTGTACAAGTTACAAACAGAGGGAAATGGCCAATGTCCATTATAATGTACCATTACTGCACTCCCCGTGGAATCTCAGCAGGGAATAGTCTAACTAGCCCTGTCGTGGCAGTCAGCACTTAGTGAGGAGTGATGAGACAGGGTGGACGCCCAAGTGTCAAGGAGATAGCAGAGAATCAGGAAGGTGCTGGACATTAAGAATAGGCACCAATGGTTTCCACAAATGTGAGCAAGCTTTCAAAATCCTCTTCTTTAAAATGAGAAAATTAGCCTAGAAGACATCTTTTCACACAAAAATAAAAATTTAGTAAACTTTAGAAATTTCAAGAAGTCAATGATAAAAAGGAATGTACAGTATTGCCGCAGGAAGATAATTAAATACAGATTTAAAGTGAATATTGTATGAAACAAAGGGCATTTATTTCAGTTTAAAATAGTGAGAAGACAAAGAGGAGAAATAAACAGATCCCATATACTGACCTGGCCCTGTACTTGGTCCACTCACAACTGTTAAGGTGCTGGGTCTGTGTCTGTCAGTCTGGGGCCCTTTGCTCCTTCTCTGGGTGTCCTCCCCGGGGGAGACTCAACCACCTGGTCAACTGTCTGTGAGCTCCCTGAGGGTACAACACTGCTATGTCTATCCCTGAGAAGAATGAGGAACGGTTTTCTGGAGAAAGGAGGAGTGCCTGACGGCCTGTCCCTGAGTCTGATGGCACATCTGAGCTTAGTCTGGGCCCTGGTAAGCCCGAAAATAAACCAGGACTTCCTGTCCACTGAGCCCCGCCTCTCTCTCTGGTATTTTCCCAAACTATGGGTTCAGATATCCTCAGTTCTCGTGCTCCACACTCCCCCAACTCTATAGTCCCTCATCCCTCTTGCTCAGGGTCCCCTCTCCCTTTCCTACAGTCCTCTTTAGTCACTGCCAGCTGCCAATAACCAGAGTGAGACTTTGGAACTAAAGTTGGCTGGATCCCCGGCCCCAGGAAGCAGGTGGAGGCCTGTGTCCTCTTCTACATCTGCCCTCACACTTCCCAACACACAGAAGAGGGTCTAAAGACAAATGTTGGCTAAATGAATGGATACTCAATGCTGACCAGTGCCCTGCATTTTTAGCTGATAGAAAGAAAAAAGCTCTGTCTTCTATTTGGGGGATAGAGGCATTGTAAAAGCAGATGATTTCTTCTTCTTAGTCTTTATTGGAAACGTAATAATTAGTAGCCAATACGCTAATTACATTTTTTGAAGAAAAACACAACTTTTTTTTTTAAAAAGACTAAATTCCCACCCTGCTTTGAAACATCAATCTTAAGACCCTCAGTTTAAAAATGGCAGCTAAAACCCTTAATCTTGAAAGTGTTCTCTTCATGGAAATCTTAAGGACAGAGAACCACTTAGCCAAAGCTCAAGGGTTTTGTTTTGTTGGAGGCAACTTCTAGGCAGAATCTAGGTTTTGAGGAAACTGGGCTGCAGGCATGACTGTCTTATAGGAAGGCCATCTACATCATGTGACCCCATCGATCCATAAACTAACCCATAAATAAAGCGTTTCTAGTCTGGCTCAGTTGGAAGAGACAGGTTCTTACACTCAATCCTCAGTGCACCGTCTCTACTGCCAAGATTCTTGCTACGCAGAACAAGGATTCAAACTGTAGTCCACTCTGTCTTCATTCAAAGTCAGTGAATTCCGCAAGTTACAATTTTCAAGTATGACAAGAACTTTAAATGTGATGCCTTTAGCTATAAAGACAAGGAAAATTTGAATCAGCACATAACCCTAGAAAATTAAAGAAAGGGTGTTTAGTAGATTACAAAAGGAAATTCTAGCAGAGAGGGCAGAGATTAGCTGAAGGCCCCACCACAGGTGGTGCCAGATACAGGTCATCATCCCCACCTAGACATTGCTGGATTTTCCTGGACTCCAGCACATCCCTTACTAAATATTCTAGGTGGGCTGAACTTAAATACTACAGCTGCTAATAAGCTAAAAGGCAACCAGAATATTTCATAGGACTAAAGTGGGGCAATTTTGCACAATCTGATACTCTCATAGTCTTGAGCTACAATCAGAAGTGCAATACGTGGGTCATTACAGAAGTTCTGACATACACAAAAATTGAGAAAAATAAATCCATGTGGAAGGAAACAAATGAAGCCCTCCTAGCAACACCGATAAGCAGAGCAAGGATGAAACTTGCTGGATGAATCAGAAAGGATGCTGTCAGTTGTGTTCCTTAGAAGTGAAATAATGGGCATAACATAGTCTGTCTCAAAACTTTTGTAATGACCCACATGTGCCACATATCTTCAAAGGAGAGGTCTTAATGTAGTTGAAATAAGCACTAAATATCTAAAGTCACTTTTACCGCCACCCATGTTCTAAGATACCCTCCTGCCTGGGACATAAGCCAGATCAGCAAAAAAAATCATTATAAAATGCAAAGGTTTTAAATGCCCTCTTGCTTTTGGCAGGACATTCAAAGCTACTCAAACATATTATAGCAAGACTAAAATATAGCTCCCAAGGCCCCAGCCAACAAAGAGGGAGAGAAGTCCATACATGTTCTTTTTTCCTTTAATGGATTAGATATTCCAACTTTTGTTCTATTTCCTTGTGAAAGAGAGCTTGGAAAGAGAGACATAGCCATAAGTTTGTGGAAAAATAAGTAGGCTGAAAAAGAAATTTGAGAACTTGGGTGCTCAGGGCCCTTTGAAAACTCAGTATAGAAACTTAAGCTCAGAAAGCACCAAAGGGTGGGGCTGGAGGGCCTGTCTTAGCTCTGAGTCAAGTAAAAAGGCAATGTACTGGGCTCCTTCTGTCCACTCATGTCTTATCTTCACATCTCTCCCCCAAGCAACAGTGCACTATGTGCATCCAGCAAATGCAGTCCAGGCAGACAGACCAGGTGCGTGAGGACATGTGCACCCCCACCCCACCCTGCGGTATGTTAGGGGAGGATGAGAGTCCTAAGGGCACAGCCACAGTCGCCACTGTTTTACAGCAGAGATGGATAAGAAGAAATAAACACACATTACATAGGAAAGCTTCTCCTAATACATTAGGAAGGAATTCTGAAATATAGGATACACGCTGTATCTTGTGATAAAACTTATCTGAGACTGGAATTTAGCATCTGTCCTCAGATTTTCTTTCTTTTTTTTAACCTAATAATGATGAAAATAATATTTTACATTTGTATTCATTTCCAGTTTCCAAATTCTTTCTACATGTATCCCATTCTCTCCAAGCAGGGTGAGAGGTTCACATATGTGCCCACTTGGGACAGTGGAGGATCTAAACAAATGTGTTATTAGCTGCTGCATCTGTAAAGGATTTTCTGCTAACTGAGCTACACTAACACCAGTTTCTGTCATAATCCATGCCCATATTCTCTAGAGCAGTGGTTCTCAACGTTCTTAATACCGCAGCCCTTTAATATAGTTCCTACGGGTCTCGACCCACAGGTTGAGAACTGCTGCTCTAGAGGCCCTTACACAAAGAAATAAAGTTTATGCATACAACAAATATTATGGGGCCATTAAACAGTGGATCAATTAATGTAATCAACCTAAGTGCTCAGGCGAAAGCTAACATTGGTTTGAATGCCAGCTCCACGGCTTTGTGACTTTCAAATCACAGACACATCATTGGCTCTTTCTGAAGCCAGTAGCTGTATATAGGCACAAAAGCCTGGGGCATAAAAGGTGCCAAAAAAACAACCCTATTCTAAGTCCTACTCACTAACACAATGTTGTCTTTAGGAGGTTTTTTTTTCTTTCTTGCAATTAAAGGAACCCTATGAGGCATAACTTTTGTGGTTTCACCAGAAGGTAACAGGTAATGAATAAAAGCAGCTTCCAAATGGAAAAGATTGAAGAGAAGAGACTGATTCAATTTCTAGATTGAAGAAAAAGAAAGTACAAATTCTTTGTCTAACAAAGCTTTGGGATATTATTGGGTAACTCAAGAATGGCTGTTCTTTATAAGTAAATCCCATCTGTGACAATGCTCACAATACGTCACTAGCACAGTTTGACTTGTCCACATCTATCAATGTGAAAATTTCTTTCAAATTAAGAAAAAATGGAGGGGGAGGGTGTAAGAAGAGATGCTTATTAAAGATGAAAATATTTTATGTATCTTAACACCAGGCAAAGCCAGAAACATAGTCCCACTTTACAAGTCCCTACCTGGTCTAAAAGAAAAGTTATCAAAAGCATTAACTAAGAGGATAAGAAGCTACCATTGTCAGGGACTTAAAGTGATCTACTTTCACTGAAGCTCTGGGTAGTGAGGCCCTCATTGCAAATGCAAAGTCCCCAAGAGACTTGGAGGCAGAAGCCTGGCCACACACCCCCGTGCTGGCCTCCTCCCATTATCCTGGGCAGGTCCATTTGGTGTCCAGAGACTGGGAAGCCCAGGGAACTGCAGAGAGGGAAACACACAAAGGCTCCCATCCACAAAGCATTCTTTCACAGAGGAGCCATGTCTATTAAATGGGTCCCCTTAATGTGCATGCACTCTGTAAGGAGATTATGAGGACCACGAGCTCACTAAATCAGCCCCACAAAGTATGTGTAAATCCACTGCAGAGAGGAGAAAAGGTGTGTGTGGCAGGGAGGAGGGCGGATTTAAAATTAGTGGCAGGGGGCCGCTCACTCCCTGGTAATTCCCAGGGGAAAAGGAGGTATAGACAAAACTGTCCAGTGAAGCTGCAGAAGCCCCTAGTTGAGCCCTACAGCGGCATTCTCACACTGCCCAGCTGTGGGCCACTTTCCAAATACCCCTTTAGAAGTCGTAAGAAGACAGGCATAGCAGTTCCTTTCACACACTACTTTTCAAATCTCGGTTAAGTAGGAAGTACAAACATAACAAGTAATTTTCCAATAAAATGTATGATACATTTTCTCAGAATATGTAAGCGAGGCGCTCAACTATATATTTAAGTTATTAAACCACTCATGGGCTATTGCTGACTTCACGAATGATTAAACTTTTTGCCTCATTATTTCTTCATGATTAATTCCTTCTGGAGAAAAGTTACACAAAGAGCAAGTTTACCCATAGTAATAAATGGAATGTCCTTTCATTTACCCAGCCATCAAAAAGACAAAACAAGAAATCTTTCATTCACAAAGTATTCCCAGCCTCTTATAAGATACGCGAATTATTTCATAATTCATGAAAGGATTTTAGATTTATCTTGTTAGATATGACAGAAAGATTAGGTGGGGCCCCAAGTTTTTGCTTCCAGATTCATTCCTTCTTTCAGTACTTCCTAAGGGCCTACTCTTGTCCTGAGCACTAATGCAGGGGTTGAGGCCTCAGTGAAGCAGACAGTCCTACCCTAAGCACCTCACAAGGGCAACCCAGGTTCGAGTGTAAGAAAACAGAAACAACTTTCCAGAGAAGGTGAGGCTACAGCTGAAGCCTCAAGGATAAACTGGTGTTCTCTTCACAGTGCCTTCCTGGACACACCAGGCTAGCAAAGCATGGCCCTGATGGTAGCATTGTAGCCAAGGCCAGAGGACCAGGCCACATACCACAAGCCCAGTGGCACTGCAGCTTACACTCACTCTACAGACTAAGTTAGGAAACGGCACAGTGCCACTGGGGACTTGATGGTGTCTTGTCAAAAGCAGCTTGTTTCTGTATGCCATGTGAAGAAGACGTAAGTGTCTCTACCAAGAAATACCTTTCTTTAAGCACTGTTTCCTCTCCCCTTTTTAAAATTTTTTTTAACAACTTTTTTTTTCCTTTGCAGTTTTTGGCTGGGGCTGGGTTTGAACCCGCCACCTCCAGCATATGGGGCCAGTGCCCTACTCCTATGAGCCACAGGCGCCACCCATCCCTTTTTTTTTTTTATTAATAAAAATTTTTTTTTTTTTTTTGAGACAGAGCCTCAAGCTATCCCCCTAGGTAGAGTGCCATGGTATCACAGCTCATGGCATCACAGCTCATAACAACCTCCAACTCCTGGGCTCAAGCGAGTCTCCTGCCTCCGCCTCCCAAGTAGCTGGGACCACAGGTGCCCACCACAACACCTGGCCATTTTTTGGTTGCAGCCATTGTTGTTGTTTGGCGGGCCGGGGCTGGGGATTCAAACCCGCCACCTTAGGTGTACGTGGCTGGCGCCTTAGCCAATTGAGCCACAGGCGCCGAGCCTATTAATAAAAAATTAATAGTGAGGCATGAGTTTTTTCTGGGCTGAAATCATATGCTCTACTTGGTTTCCTTAAAACATCTTTCATTGGTTTTCTTTGTGACTAAAGAAACTCTGGAACTCCCCTAAATATGTCTCCATGAATTTCAAAAGACAGAAGCTTTTTTTATTAAGGAGTCTGGAATAAAAGATGAAGAAAAAAGATTTTATTTTCATGTAGGTAGCACAATTTATTCAGAAAAAGTAGAGGGCTGAAGAAGACAATCTATGGCTGCAATATAAAAAAATCTGTGTTTGGGGACGTTTTATCCTTAGTGAAAGGCTTCTGGAATTCTTTGTTGCTGGATGAATAAGGTTATTTTGTAACTTGAGAAAAATACAGGGAAGTACAGGAAGTCTTTATTTTTTTTCCCATTGCTCTGGGCCACTATACAGAGGGACCTAGACATTCGTGGATTGAATGTTTCTAGTTTGGACCATTCGAGAGCAACCCTTTCCTAAGCCCAAAAGCAAGGCAACAAATTTAAGCCATTATTGCCATTATTAATATTACACTCATGTCATACCGGTCTCTTTATTATAAGACAGGCTTAACTATTTACTTTTAAAACATCATTTAAGCAAAGTTTTTCTAGATTTTATCTTACAATTTCTTCTTTTTTTTTTTGCAGTTTTTGGCCGGGTCTGGGTTTGAACCTGCCACCTCTGGCCTATGGGGCCAGTGCCCTACTCCTTTGAGCCACAGGCACTGCCCTATCTTGTAATTTTTTT
Source organism: Galagoides demidoff (assembly GCA_963574575.1). Lineage (NCBI taxonomy): Eukaryota > Metazoa > Chordata > Mammalia > Primates > Galagidae > Galagoides > Galagoides demidoff. Next base: position 29,910 of record CAUYQV010132728.1, read on the forward strand.
AGAGGAGGACCTCATTGGGTTGAAGGTTTACTGAAAATGGGAGAGCAGGATGTTTCAGTCCCACATTTTGAAAGAGTGAGCTGCTCTGCACCTGTGCCCACTGCCATTTGCTGACCTCTCCTGGGAATAAATGGTCATTAATTGAAAAGCACCATACGAGGCACTTTTGTACAAATTCTTGCTTTTGGTCTTTACCACAACTGGTAACAAAATCCCTCTTTTTTACAGATAAAGAAACTGAGGTCTGTTGAAGCCAAGTCACGTGGCTTTTGTGCAACTTGATAATTGTTCCTGCAAGACAAGACCCACCAGATGGGAACACAGCATCACCCACCACAAAATGTCTGAAGGGCACACACATCTCCTGAGAAGATGAAACTCATCAGCTTGAGGAAAGAAGGCCAAGTTTAGAGTGGGGCTGTCAGAGGTAGCCAGCACAGATAACCCATTTAGCCTTTTCTCCCAGCAAGTGTTGGATATAAATGGCAAGAGTTTGAGGCTTACAAAGGAAAAAGCAGAGCTTTAGTTTCTCTCCCCAGAGGTGTGTGTTTTCTATTAACAAAAACCCTGTAGCTAACAAATCCTGGGCCTGGATCAAACAGCCTCCCATCGTTTAAGTTATTATATAACATCCTAGGGCAGCAGTTCTCAACCTGTGGGTCACAACCCCTTTGGGGGTCGAACAACCCTTTCATAGGGGTTGCCTAAATACATCCTGCATATCAGATATTTACAATTCATAACAGTAGCAAAATTACAATGAAGTACCAATGAAAATAATTTTATGGTTGGGGGTCACCACAACATGAGGAACTGTATTAAAGGGTCGTGGCATTAGGAAGGTTGAGAACCACTGTCCTAGGGAGACATGTCAGGAGGACATTGTGCCCAGAAGGACACCAGGCACAGGAGGTTATGAAGTACCAATGAAAATAATTTTATGGTTGGGGGGTCACCACAACATGAGGAACTGTATTAAAGGGTCGTGGCATTAGGAAAGTTGAGAACCACTGTCCGAGGGAGGCATGTCAGGAGGACACCAGGCACAGGAGGTCACCCCGCCCAGGAGGTCACCAGGCCCAGGAGGATCAAGCTCAGAAGGTCACCACACCCAGCTGGACTTGCAGCTCCACAGAGCGTTGCTACTACCTTTGGGAATTTCAGAAACATCGTCTTTTGGGGATGAAACTGAGTAGTGCAGTGGTTCTCAACTTTCCTAATGCCACGGCCCTTTAATACAGTTCCTGTGGGTCATGACCCACAGGTTGAGAACCACTGGATAAGTGATGGGCAAAATGTCCCCAAATAGTTATTTCTGATTGATGGACGGGGCAAAGTTGAAAAAAAGGGGAAGGAGTAGGCAGGAGCCCAGGCAGAGCTATTTGTGTAAAACCTTCAGCCACAGAAAATTAGGTGCCTTTGTATCACTCTCTTTGGCCAAAACAATTATGAAAAGACATTTCTGCAACCAATATGGTCTACTGGGCATGTTTGAGTTAAGTAACAATAGCCAACAGTTAACCTGTGCTTGGCGTGGTATGCTGTGGACAGTAAATGCTCAGTACACAGCAGCTTGTGACACTTTGTGAGGTAGACAGTAAATGCTCAGTACACGGCAGCTTCTAAACACTGTGAGGTGGACAGTAAATGCTCAGTACACGGCAGGTTGCAACACCGTAACACTTCCTTTTCCTTGCCCTTAATAACAGAGGACTTATCTTTGTCACTTATCAGCCCCACATACCCAGGATTTTCTTGGCTGTTCAAAATCTAAAAGTGAGGGTGGACATAAAATTCTGAAGTACCTTTCTTTTTATTTTCATATAAAGAAAAAGCTAATACTGAGACCTCTGGCTTTCAGGCATCATGTTAAATATCCTCACAGACCCTAACTCTTAATTCTGGAATAACCACAGACATGGCCCCTATTTTTAAACTGAAAAGTCTGAGGCTTAGAAAGATAATGAAAGAGCTTGGATTAAAATCCAAGTCTCTCTAAAGAAGCTTCTTTGTGAGCTGACATCAGAACTGGTTCTGCTTTTATAAACATCTTTCCCTTCCCTCTTCACCCCCCGCCCCGAGAACGTTGTTCCAAACTCCAGACTCTGAAATGAGCTTTGGAAGCCAGACTCCTCGCAGGCTGGGATGGCCAGAACCATCTCTCTCTCATGTCTCCCTTAGGAAAAGTCTCCACATGACTTAAAAGTGGCTTTCAGTTCGAAGGACTCACTCTTCCTCTAAAAGCACATCCATGAAGCCTGCAAAGGTAAGTATTCCTGATAGGTATCCTGGGAGATTAGAGATGGAAAGAATGTCTCTGAGCAACTGGCTACGCAGTTATAAATAAGAAAGGAATAAACAGGTTGCAGTTTTATAGGCAACATTAGGAGGCAGAGTAAAGCTTAGAAATTGTTTATATGCCACTGTGAGTCATCTAAAGAGGTTAAGAAATACCCCGGGGGAAAGACTAGCCTGGAAAGATGGAAGAAGTTAATCCTTCAAACACAGTCCTCCAGGACCCATTTGCATCCATCAAGCAAAAATCTTGACCATTGCTTAGGAATATTTCCCTAGCCTCACCCCTACTGTTCCCAGCCTGCTTACTAACTAATCTCCCAGCAGAATGTCCACTCCAGGAAAACAGGGCCATTTGGGTGTGTGCTCTGTCTTCAGAATCCATAAGAATACCTGGCATATGCTAAATGAAAGATTATTTACTAGGCTGGGTGTGGTGGCTCACACCTGTGATCCCAGCACCTTGGGAGGCCGAGAGGTGGACTGCAGGAGCTCAGGAGTTAGAGACCAGCCTGAGCAAGAGTGAGACCCTACCGCCATTAAAATGAAAAACTGAGGGGTGGGGCATGTGGCTTAGTCAGTAAGGCACTGGCCCCATATACTGAATGTGGCAGGTTTGAACCCGGCCTCAGCCAAACTGCAACAAAAAAATAGCTAGCCGTTTTGGTGGGTGCCTGTAGTCCCAGCCACTCTGAAGGCTGAGGCAAGAGAATCGCCTAAGCCCAGGAATTGGAGGTTGCTGTGAGCTGTGTGATGCCAGGGCACTCTACTGAGGGTGATAAAGTAAGACTCTGTCTCTACAGGAAAAAAAAAAAATTGAAAAACTGAGGCAAGAGTATTGCTAGAGCCCAAGAGTTTGAGGTCGCTATGAGCTATAACACCACAGCACTCTACCAAGGGTGACAAAGTGAGACTCTGTCTCACAAAATAAAAAAATTTAAAAAAAAAAAGATTTATTTAGTTTTCTTGGTTAAGTTGTTGCAATATGAGAATCACTTCTAAGTTGTAAAGGTATTATACGGTGATGTGAATGCCTTAAGAAAAAAAAACATTTATAGACTTCTAGTATGATGACAAAAGTAAGAACAGTCCACTATCTACACAATTTTGATCCACGTCTCACAAGTAAGTGAAACATTGTATAAAAGTCAAACTCTAATGAACTGTACACACCTAACTCCACTGAATAAAGCAGATGGCTTGGCACACTGTAAATGTGTTGAAAAAGAAAGATGAAGGAAGTCTGCAGTTATGTTAGCAGACTTCCCATCTCTTCATTCAGCATCAGATATTTTGAAAAATGGCACAATACCTTACATCGGTAATTTATTAAGAAAAATGCTAAATGAAAGTTGAGTAAGAAATTCACCATGTTACATGCAAGACCTGTAATAACTTTGATTTGTGTCAAGTACAAGACAAATTTAGGGGCAAAGGTTAAACTCAAAAAAGATACCTTTCATACTCTACCTCCTAAATGATATTTTACTATGTCATAATGAATTTCTCCATACAATGAATCCTCAATAACTATCTAACATAAATGCAAATTGTTTTAGCAACTGTAAATATCTCAAAATAAATCATTTATTAAAATCAAATAAAATTTATATTTTCATTTAAAAATATATTAACTACTAAATATATTAACTATTTAGTTTCAATGACTAAGTGAACTAACTTTAGGCTACTTAAAAGCACTTCATCATGTAGCAATTCTATTTGTAACTTTTCTAAAAGTCACGGTCATGAAATAAACATACACAGCTAAACAAGAAATTAGAGATGGGCAAATAGAGACTGGTCACAAAACTTGAAACTTGCAAAACACAAATTATGAAGTATCTATCACAAGGTGCTTTAAAATTCAATTTTGCCCAGAAAACATTATGTTGTTAAGATGTATCTGTAATACTATGTTTATAAAATTAGATGTCGGGTGATGCCTATAACTCAGGGGGTAGGGCGCTGGCCCATCTACAAAGGGTGGCAGGTTCAAGCCTGACCCCAGCCAAACTGCAAAAAATAGCTGGGTGTTGTGGTGGGCACCTGTAGTCCCAGCTACTAGGGAGGCTAAGGCAAGAGAATTGCCTAAGCCCAGGAGTTGGAGGTTTCTGTGACGCCACGGCACTCTACTAAGGGCAATAAAGTGAGACTGTGTCTCTAAAAAAAAATAAAAAATAAAAATAAATAAAATGTAGGGTGGCTCCTGTGGCTCAAGGAGTAGGCTGTCAGTCCCATATACCAGGGGTGGCGGGTTCAAGCCTGGCCCCAGCCAAAACTATTAAAAAAAAAAAACTATAATAAAATAAAATAAAATGTAAATGTCACTTGAATGGGCAATATCAAACCACAATCGCCTCACAAAGTTAAAATTATATTCTAAACTAAGTGATTCAGATTCTTCTACTAACCAAATGGATTAAGCAGTTCCAGACACTCACTGTTGATAACACACCATCATGCACTTCCTATGTTTCATGTCTGTGCTGAAATTAGGTATGGCAGGTGCTATGTAAATAAACAACTAACTTTTTTTTTAAACAGGGGAGTCCAACATAACTAAGACACTAGCCAAAAGCACCATAATCATCCCACACTGTACTGCCACTGGGATGGTGACAGTGATGACGCAGTAATAAACAATGGTGTTATCTCTCTGCTGTCCAATCACCAGGTCACGTAGCAATCACAAAATGTGGGATCAACCCAACCCTAAAGCTTTAGGCTCTCAGAGTAGGTCCTGTCTGGCATAAACCAATTTAGTCCCACCCTCTTATATGCTATGAGGTCCTCCGGAGAGTAGGGGGAGAGGTGCTCCTCTTCTAAAGAGTGTGATGTATCTCTGGGCAGCCTGTACCACACTCATTTTACTACCAGCAAAGCCAGCTTGAGGATAAGCCTACAGTCAGGGGGTGATGGAGCCAAGAAAGCAACAGAAAAAGCAGAAGAAAAGAAATGGAGCCCACCTCTTCTAAGGCAAAAGTAACCTGTCATTCTTGTGCCTGAAACCTTCCAAGGGCTTCCCACCTTGGCCAGAACTAAATCCAGTCTTGTTGGTCTCCAAGGTGGGCCTATCTGCTCCCCTTCCTCCTTCCCTGCCCTCTTCTCAGGGAGCTCCTGGCTCCCCCCAGATTCCCTCAGGCTGCTCCAGGCATCTTCAGCCATCCAGCCTCAGCTCAAGCCTCTGCTCCCCACCAGGCCTTCTTTGAAAACCTTAACCTACTTTATCTCCTTCCCAGAAGCAGTCAAGGTACCATATTCTCTTTATTTAACTGCTGCATGTTTAAACATGTACTTCTCACAAAAAGGCCACAACTCTGCTCAGCAGTGGGCACCCAGCTTTCCAAGGAGTGGGAATTACAGTTCCTAACAGGTGTTAAGTCTAAGAATCCACACAGACCACACTAACCCCAAATCTTAAATAACACCTTGTTTTTAGATGAAAACAAGAACTGCAAAACCCACAACTCTTTTAAGATGTTTATATATCCTGGATTATATGAGAGTTGTTTACACAGTATCCAGCCATGTATGTCTCTATTTTTCATAGTACATGGCCAGATACTTTTTAGTCAGCCCATGCACTGTATTTTTTCTAATCCTGCATGTCATTATTATAAATAATGAAAACAAATTTCCCCTAAGAACAGTGGTTCTCAACCTGTGGGTTGCAACCCAGAAGAACTGTATTAAAGGACTGCAGCCTTAGGAAGGGAGAGAACCACTGTCTAAGAACAGTGTCACTTGAAAGAAAATCAAGGCTGGGTGCAATGGCTCACACCTATAATTCCAGCACTCTGGGAGTCTGAGGCAGGAGGATCCCTTGAGCGCAGGAGTTTGAGACCAGCCTGAGCAAGAGTGAGACCCTGTCTCTACTAAAAATTGAAAAAAAATAGCTAGGCATTGTGGCAGGTACCTAAGGTTCCAGCTACTGGGGAGACTGAGGCAGGAAGATCGGTTGAGCCCAGGAGTTTGAGATTGCTGTGAGCTAACCTGATGGCATGGCACTCTACCCAGGGTGACAGAGTAAGACTCTGTTTCAAAGAAAGAAAGAAACAAACAAACAAACAAAAGTGCGGTGCCTGTGGCTCAGTGAGTATGGCGCCAGCCCCATATACCGAGGGTAGAGGGTTTAAACCCGGCCCTGGCCAAACTACAACAAACAAAAAAATAGCCAGGCATTGTGGCAGGCACCTCTAGTTCCAGCTACTCTGGAGGCTGAGGCAAGAGAATCACCTAAGCTCAAGAGCTGGAGGTTGCTGTGTGAGCTGTGATGCCATGGCACTCCACCAAGGGCAACAAAATGAGACTCTGTCTCAAAAAAAAAAAAAAGAAAGAAAAAAATATCAACCCATGATAGTGGAATTTGGTACTCTGAATATATACATGTTAGCTCTCAAAAGTCAACAATAAACAGGCACATGGGAATTTTGAGGGGTAATGGAAATGTGATAAAACCAGATGATGGTGGTCATTATGTTAACTCTACAAATTTAATTATTTTTATCAAATTTATTAAATTGCATAAACTATTTTTTTAAAAAATCAACAATAAAGAAACAGTTAAATTTAAAAATAGGCAAAAGTTTTGACATTTCATCAGAAAAAGATACATTAATGGCAAATAGGAACATGAAAAAATGCTCAGCATCATTATTCATCAGAGAAATGTTCATTAAAACCACAATAAGATGTCACTTCACACACTGTACACTGACTAACATTAAACTGATTGCCTCAACCAGGTTCTGCTGAGGCTGTGAAATGACCAAGACTCTCACACATTGCTGGTGGGACATGATATTGCCCCTTGGGAAAACAGACCAGCAATTTCTAATAAAGTTTAACATTCACAACATATGACAGTAATCCCCTGCACCTAGAAATATGAAAACTTACATTCAAATTAAAATTTGTACATGAATGTTTAACAGATTTAGAACATGGAAAAACTCAAACGCTCTTTAAGTGGTGACTACATAAACAAACTATGGTACATCTATCTATACAACAGGATAGGAGTCAGCAATAAAAGGACTGAACTGCCGAAACACACAAATGTTTGAATCTCATATGCAATATACTGAGTGAAAGATGCCAGGTGCAAAATGCTTCCATCATATGACCTTCTAGAAAAGGCAAGATATCAGGAGTTTCAGGTATAGGAAGGATTAACTATGAAGGGGCAGCACCAGACAGTTTGGGGGTGATAATACCAATCAATGTGTATCCACCCTGTGATGGTTACACGACTGTATGCCAAAATAAAATGTGTACATTTTCACACCTATTATGATGGATATTACATATATTTTAAAAAGTGTTAGAAAGGATGGAAAGAAGTTAGAACCCTTGTGCACTGCTAATGGGATGGGATTGCAAAATGGTCCAGCCACTGTGAACAATGGTATGGCAGTTCCTCAAAAAAAAAAAAAAAAAAAAATCAGACACAGAATTACCACATTATCTAGCACAGGGGTCCTCAAACTTTTTAAACAGGGGGCCAGTTCACTGTTCCTCAGACCGCTGGAGGGCCAGACTGTGGGCCCCAGGACAAGTTGGCTGCTAAGCAGGACTAGCAGCGGTGGCAAAAACACCTGGCGGGCTGGATAAATGTCCTAGGTGGGCCTCATGTGGCCCACGGGCCATAGTTTGAAGATGCCTAAAAGCAATTTCACTTCTCAGTATATATACCCAAAAGAACTGAAAACAGGGACTTACTCACGTTTACCAGGAGCCAAACTGTAGAAACAAGTCAAGTGTCCACTGACAATGAAAAACAAAAAAAGTAATACACAAGGGAGTAACAGTGACCCTTAGAAAGGAAGGAAATTCTGATGCCTACTACCCAGCGACAACCCTTAAAGACATCACAGTGAGTGAAATAAGTCCATTACAAAAGGACAAATGTAGGATTACACTTACACAAGATACTCTTAGAGGGCAAATTCATGGAGACAGAAAGTACAACAGTCGTTACCAGGGGCTGGAGAGAGGGAGGAAGGGGGCATTGTCATTTGGGGGGAAAGCTTCAGTCTGGGAAGAGAAACCTGTCCAGGAGCTGGACGCTGACGATACCTGCACAACCACCACCTGCTGCTGGCACAGGTGCCACTGACTCAGAGTCAGTAAAGCCTCAAGTCCTCTGAGGAGGCTCCTCCCTCTGTTGGAATGTAGGCCCCCAATACTCCTGATTGGCTCCTCTTCCTTCTGCTAGCCTCAGCCCTCCTCTAATTAGCTCCCCTCTGTCTGCACACACTCTTACCCGCCAGCTTCCAGTTTACCAGTGATCCCAGGGGCCAACCCCAGTTCTTCAGGAACCCAGCAGTGAACATGCCGGTTCCTGAGGGAGGTGAGGGAGTGTGACAGGGTAGGAGGCAGAATGAGAAGGGATAAGGGGTAGGTGCTGTTTTAAAGAGGGTTGGCAGGGAAACAATTAATCTAATAAATTCTATCCTCTAGAATAAGGTAGCTCCAAGTACATAATTTGCAAGTACCCACATTTTTGTTATCTTTTACATTCCTAAATGTAACCCAACTTTCTCTAACAAGAATAAATTAAATATCAGAGCCAACTAATATGTAACAGTCTGCTTAGAGTCCTAAGGCCCTTAATATTGTGGCAGATACTTTCACTCTTCTGAAACATTTTAACTCTTTAGTAGCAAGTAAAGGGCCAAGACATTTCGTCCTAAGTAATGAAATTGACACATTAAACATAGTAGTGAAAGCTAACTTAGACTGCTGGGCAGTTCTTACACTCCTGACCTGTGAGTCCTCTTCAGGTGCCACCAACAGCACTCACCATACTAGAACCACACAGATGAATAAGTCTGGCCTGTTTCTGCATTCATATTCTAATAATTCATCTCTATTGACTGCAACTCTTACCCACATTTATTATCTGAATATACATACATGCAAATAATGTATTTGTCTCATTTATGGTCACCTAAATCTACATTTGACCCAGAGATCTCAAATTTAAAACACCTCTAACAAATGCAATTGGTTCACAATCAACACAGGCTAATCTTCCACCCAAAATTACAGAAGGAGAAAATTTTTCCATTTCACAGGAGAATCAAGTGAAGCCAACTATGGTTCAAACAGTCAAGACTGCAGAAACAAAACAAAACAAAAAATTTCAGTTCTTCAGGTTCTCTCTAAAAACTACCCAGGGCAGCAATAAACCTGTGACTAACAGTCCCTCCAGGGAGGAAGCAAAAAAAGCTGCCAAAAGCACACACCTGGCTCTGCAGTTGTGGCCAGGGCAACTAAGAGCAGAGAAGGCACCAGTGAGTAGAAGGTGGTCAGGACAGCTAAGAGCAAGAGGAGGCACCATCTCTGCAGCCTTAGCCAGGACAGCTAATAGCAGAGGAGGCACCAGTGAGCAGAATGTGGCACCCGCCTCCTTCTGCATCTCCTCTGGGCTGCCATGACAGACTCCAGCTTTACAGAAAGCCAGTCAATAGAAATGGATAAAATTACGACAGAGGAGGCCAATATCCTGGCAGAGGCACAGGGAGCAATCCAAGTAGACCCCCTCGAAAAAGTCTCATGAAGTTTCATTTGAATTAGAAAATGATTGAGGATGGACAAGAAACCCAATAGGTCTTTCTATAGCTTTAATTTCTCAGAAACGAATGTAGTGATCACAGAATATCTTTTAAAATATTTAAACACAGATGTATTCCACCACGAATATGAACATAAAAATATCTTCAAACCGTTTATAAATACTGTATGTACATTTATACCAATGATATACTTCAAATTTTCTATTTCAAATATCTTTTCGCAGTTATATGCAGCACCATAATTGCCAAGGGTTTATGGCTTCTCTGTTCTGACTTTTCCTCTATGGAATTCTCACTTTATTGCCAAGTGACATGAAAATACGAAGACCAGGCGGTGCCTATGGCTCAGTGGGTAGGGCTCTGGCCCCATGTACCAAGGATGGCAGGTTCAAACCCAGCCCCAGCCAAACTGTAACAAAAAAATAGCCAGGCATTGTGGTGGGCGCCTGTAGTCCCAGCTACTTGGGAGGCTGAGGCAAAAGAATCGCCTAAGCCCAGAAGTTGGAGGTTGCTGTGAGCTATGTGATGCCACAGCAGTCTACTGAGGGTGATAAGAGTGAGACTCTGTCTCTACAAAAAAAGAAAATATGAAGACCATTTTAAACAGGTTATTTTATATACAGAGTAGGATGAGCTGATGAATCTGTACTTCTGTGTATTTATATGGATCATTTATTTCTTCAGGGAGGAAGCAAAACAAGCTGCCAAAAGGGGCCGTTCTTCTTTTGAATTACTGCAGGTTTTTTTGGTTGTGGTTGTTGTTGTTGTTTTGGAAGAAAGAGAGAAAAAGTTGGTCCATCATATACTAGATTCAGTTTGTGTTGTTTTCTTAACATAAACCTTATCAGCTCTGCCACAGCTGAAGTGATTTCAAATTGCTTTATGATACACTTGGATTTTCTCCCACTAATAATTCCTCCTTCCTGCCCATGACTGGCAGGCTTCTTCCTTACTGCAGTAATGTGGGACAGCTAATTATCTACCAATCCACCTTGCTATTCCACACATGGCAACTTTTATCTGCACAGGACAGCTGCACTCTCTGCGTTTGAAGTAAAATGTCAGTCTCTGCTAATGCATCAAGACTCACATCACTAATGATGTCTCCACACTTTGAAGAAACAACTCAAAGCCTAATTAAAAATTCAGATTCGTTCTCACTGGTTTGCCAATTTTCACTGTCCTTCCACCAGGGCTTCGAAGTATCTTTTAAAATACTCCATGCAAAAATAACATTAAAAAAGAAAAAATCCAAGGGAAAGCAAGAGAAAAAGTGCTCAGTCTTGAGTACATCTTTTTTTTTTTTTTTTTTTTTTTTTTTTGGGGTTTTTGGGCGGGGGCA
>CAUYQV010132729.1:0-29573 GCA_963574575.1 Galagoides demidoff
TGTGGTCTCAGCTACTTGGGAGGCGGAGGCAGGAGACTCGCTTGAGCCCAGGAGTTGGAGGTTGCTATGAGCTGTGATGCCATGGCACTCTACCCAGGGGGATAGCTTGAGGCTCCGTCTCAAAAAAAAAAAAAAAAAAAAAATTAAAAAATTAGCCTGATGTACTGATGTGTGCCTGTAATCCTGCCTGCTGAGGAGGCTGGGGCAAGAGGATCACTTGAGCCCAGGTATTTGATGCTGCAGTGAGCTGTGATTGTACCACTGTACTCCAGCCTGGACAACACACTGAGATCATGTTTAAAAATGAGTATTAAAATTGGAGCATTGGTCTTTTCTTGACTGACTTGATTAATTTATTGAAATGAAGTCTTGATTTTTTTTCATTTATAGCTTTGTGGATTATGGCTGCCAAGTGGGAAATGGAGGATCGATTGTCTTCAGAAAGTGCAAGGCAGCTATTTCTTCGGGCTCTGCGCTTTCATCCAGAGTGCCCAAAACTTTATCAAGAAGTGAGTATGTGTGCATGCAGGATGCTGAGGGAGTGATATCTCAGTTTGGTCCTCTGGAGATGTTTATTTTTTATTAAGTTGGAAAGAGTTGGATTTATGGAGGCTAGGGATAAATAGGGGGAAGGGGAGAAGCTTCTGGGTTGATGAGAGGTTCGAATCCCGTCTATGGAGGGATAGGGAACTGGACCCTGGGGGGCCCAGTGTGAGGCTCTTTATACCTTTGTTCTTACTGTTTTTCCTTGGTTCTCCTCCCTCCCTTCTAGTTTCTTTTGGCTTCTCTTCATCTTTTCTCCTCTGTTCTCTTTCTTTCTTTTTATTTTTCTTTTTGTCTTTTTCTTGAGATAGGTACTTCCTGATCTGTTAGAAAACTTACTCTATTGGAGGGTGCTCTAAAACATTGGCTGGGGTTTTGAGTTTTAAATAAGATAATGATTTTGGTGCAAACATCTCTAATATAATATAAAATTATAATATTTCTGTCCTTTGAATAAATGCCCAGTAGTGGAGTTGCTGGGTTATATGGTAGTTCTATTTGGAGTTTTATGAAGAACCTTGATACTGTTTTCCATATTGGTTGTATTAGTTGACATTTCTACCAATAATGGATAAGATTTTCTTTTTTTCCTCATCAGATTTTGTTTTTTCTTTTTTGTCTTTTTATAAGCATTTTTATGATGGCTGATTTAAAATCCCTGTCAAAGGCCAGGTGCAGTGGCTCGTGCCTGTAATCTTCATACTCTAGGATGCCGAGGCAAGTGGATTGCCTGAACTCAGGAATTTGAGACCAGCCTGAGCAAAAGCAAGGCCTCCATCTCTACTAAAAATGAAAAATTATTGAGTTATTGTGGCAGGTGCCTATGGTTCTAGCTACTTGGGAGACTAAGGCAAAGGTCTTGCCTGAGCCTAAGAGTTTGAGGTTGCTGTGAGCTATGGCACCACAACACTACACAGGGTGCCAGAGTGAGACTCTTGTCTCTGAAAAAAAAAAAAAAAAATCCTTGTCAGATAATTCTAACATCTGTGTCATCTTGATGTTGGTGTCTCTAGATTGTCTTAGTCAAATTGAGATTTTGTTGATTGTTGGTATGAGGAATGATTAATTTTCTGTTGAATCTTAAGATATTCTTAGCTGTTATTTTAGAGATTTTGGATATTATTTGAATCTTCTGTTTAGTATATCCCCTTGGATACTGCTTTGCTTTTTCACTACTGCATGGAATTAGAAGTCTAAATTTCCAATTTGGATTTTGTTGACACTTTGAGATACATGGAAAAGTCATAAATAAAATCCCTTGCAATAACCTTCCCTGTTAGTTGATAAGTTTATATACTTCTCATCCGTATTAAGAACATCATAGTACCTTTGTTGCTTCCCCAATTTAGGGATCAAATTTATAGTTTATTTAGAGTGAAGTAATGAACCAAGGGCACAAAACATTTTTAAAGTTTTTGATTCATGTATCCAAATTGCCTGTCAAAAGAGCATAAAATAATAGAATAATAACCATTTTCACCATATCTTGTTAATATCAGCTGATTTCATAGCAAAATGAAACATAACACCTCCAGACTTTGTAGATCCTGTATTTACAGGTAAAAAATGTTTTCTTATGAGTGGCACCTGTGGCTCAAAGAGTAGGGCACTGGTCCCATATAATGGAGGTCGTGGGTTCAAACCTGGCCCCTGCCAAAAACTGTAACAACAACAACAACAACAAAAATAAAATCTACCTCTTAAAAAAAATTTTTGTTTTTGAGATGGAGTCTTATTCTGTTGCCCTGTGGTTGAGTGTTTGGCATGTCATTGTAGCTCACAGCAATCTCAAACTCTTGGGCTAAAGCAATCTTCCTGCCTTAGCCTCCTGAGTAGCTAATACTATAGCTAGGACCCACAGTAATGCCTGGCCAATTTTACTATTTTTAGTAGAGACCGGATCTCATTCTTGCTTAGGCTGGTCTCGAACTCCTGAGCTCAAGCAGTCTACCATCTTGGCCTCCCAGAGTGCTAGAATTACAGGTGTGAGCCACTGAGGCTGGCCCATATTTCTAATTAAAAAAAAAAAAATTTCAAGATTTTCAGTTTTACTTCCCTTGTGTAGTACTTTAGGATGGAGTTGATGAATGCTGAAAAACTGAGGAAAGAAAAGCAAGAATTTGATAAAGCCAACATGGATGTGGTAAGGTCCTTTCAAATATCGTATTGTAATTTATTAATATGTGGTATTTTTAAGCCTGCTTAAGAGAAAAATCTTTGAAAAATATTTTTGTTTTTAATTTAATGTCACATTTTGCAACATTAAGACAAACGTAGGGTTGATTTAATTAAATGGGCTTAGTAATAAAGGTGAAGCTTTGTCCTTTAAAAATAGGTATTTAGACTCCTTAAAGGGGTCCTCAGAATTATTACTGATAGAACAGCCAAAGGCTATTCTTTAACACAGTATGGTCTCAGTAAGTGATTTATTAGTAGGTTGGAGGAACTTGAGAAAAGTTGCGAAATGTGTGGTTCCTAGCCTCCTTTCTTTCCCTTTCTATAGAATTTTTTTTGTGTGAATAATTTTAAAGAAAAGATTTAGAGTATCAGTGCTAAAAAAGGGACTTTGTTATCTGTCGTTATGGATTGGGTCTCAGAACTTTTTTTATTCAAAGAAAATATTACACAGAAGGACAACAAGGCATGTAAAACCTTAGCTTAGCTGTTCTGGTCTAATGGAGAGTGAGGGCTTAAGCTGTGTGATCTTGCCACTGCTCCAGGAGCCTGAGAGAACGCAGCCAGGAGATCAGTGATCTTATTCAAGCTGTACATGTTATTATACAAGTGAGGGAACTGGTCCAGAGAGAGGTGATTTGCCAGAGGTTCTGTGGCATAGGCTGGGATCAGTACTTGTTTCATTCCAGTGCTTTTTCTACTTTCTGGCCCTATGTTTAATGTAACACTCTAGGAGAATGTCGATTATTCTGAAGAACTCCTTAAGGGCGAGTTGGCACAGATTATCTACAAAAATTCTATAAGCATTATTAAAGGTAAGTACCTTTTTAATATTTACTTATTTACTTTTGTTCAATTTTTAGTGTTCTATAAGTTTAAATGTTTATTTTAGGTAAGAAGGAAAAACATTCCTTTCATAATGAGGAAGACATTTAGCTAATTTTGAACTTTTCCATTAGAATATGTGTAAAACAAAAACAACCACCACAACAAAAAAAGAATATGTGTAAAACTCTTCTGATTCTTTCAGACAAGACTTAGTTTTCCTAGACTAAAATTGAACATTTCAATAAGTTCTTGTTGAGTACTTAATTCATGGGGAATTGAAAGAAATAGATGATTTAGTTCATTACCTTATGGATGCTCCAGAATGCTAATAATGGTTTTGCTTGTATAAGGGGACTACGGGGTGACTTTATTTTTTCTACACTGTTCTATTTCTCAGTGGAAAAAGTACCTATGGTCTAAGAAAGTGGTACTTTTAGAGTAAAGTAATTCTTTAAAGTTTTATTTACCATGAATAATTATTAATTATTCCTCTGCTTTTTAAATTTAGGTGCAGAATTTCACATTTCACTGCTTTCGATTGCACAGCTATTTGACTTTGCCAAAGATCTACAAAAAGAAATTTATGATGAGTAAGTAAAATAGTAGAAAGGTGAATAAATCTATATCCGACCTTGTGGTAAGGGCTTGAGTATCATACTTGAATATCATACTATATTCCTAGAAGAAAAGCAAAATTTTAGGATTATTGTATCATGTAAAAAAAGTATGTCCCTGTAGAAGCTCTTTGATACACATATTGGCTTCCTTTGAGAAATAATTTATCTTTATTCATTACAGATAAATTTAATACCTAAATTCTGCTTGTCTGACCTTCCTTTTTGTTCATAAAATGAGAGTGGTACTCATGGATGTTTATAGTTGAATGGTGCTGGTAGTTTTATTTCTTAACATCCAATTACATGGTTTAAGAGTTATCCGTAGCCTACCTTACAGGTATTTCCATTCTTAGGTAGCACCCCTTACTTTGGGAGGAGATGAAATAGAATGTGGATCAGTTTATTCTCTGGTATCTGCCAGGTTTGGGTAGATGAGTAGGCTGTGCTGTTTCTCTGCTTTTGTTAGTGAGAAAATCAAGAGGTCAGATACAATGTGGTTCTCCAGGATTCATGGGGGACTCATGTTGTTGTAGGTAACTGCAGATTAGACTTTGAGAGCTAACCTAAAAGTGAATGATTGTGGATGATGTCTAAAACATCTTGAAACACAATAAACGTGTGACCACTCTGGTTCATTGATATAATGAATATAGTGATGGAGATTTTCTAGAGAGCCTGTTGGGAAATGGCTCTTACAGTACTGTGGTGGGTTTTGTTTTTTTTTTTTGAGACAGAGTCTTAGTATGTCACCCTTGGTAGAGTGCTGTGGTGTGGTGTCATAGCTCACAGCAACCTCAAACTCCTGGGCTCAAATGATTCTCTTGCCTCAGCCCCCCGAATAGCTGGGACTACAGGCACTGCCACAACACCTGGCTATTTTTAGAGACGGGGTCTCACTCTTGCTCAGGCTGGTCTCAAACTCCTGATCTCAGGCAGTCCGCTCACCTCAGCCTCCCAGAGTGCTGGGATTACAGGTGTGAGCCACTGCTCCCGGCCTTTGTCCTGTTGTTGCTAATGGGATGTCCTGTTTTTCTTTCTTTTTTCTCTTTTTACTCATCGCTATATGAGTATCTGTTAGATATTCTGAATTAGTTTCTTGTTGTATGGCACATACCAGTAAGCTGTATTTTTCAGTCTTCAGGCTCTACACAGAGATGATCCTCTCACTTGGGATTATGTGGCAAGACGAGAATTAGAGATTGAGTCACAGCCAGACGAGCAGCCTCCAACGAAGCAAGCCAAAGCACTGGAGGTGGCCCGGAAAGAGGAGAGGTGCTGTGCCGTGTTTGAAGAGGCAGTGAAGACTCTGCCAACGGGTCAGTTTCACCAAACCATGGTGTGATGTAGAAGTATTAGTATCCATGAGTGGGAAAATGAAGTTCCTGTTCCCAAAATCAATATTGGAGACCTCTCTGTAGCGCAGTTTACAATGTGTGTCGCTTTCCAACTTGTTCTCTCTGATTATGAAAGTTGGAGCTTCTGTGAACTTCCTCAGTAGTAGAGGTATTTAGGTTCATTTATTTGGGGGGGGGGGAGTGATACTTAGGGAACAATAATTCAGAAGATTTTAAAATTATAATTCCTTAATTATCTGTTGATAGAGATTTAATTTTTATTTTACAGTACTGGGGAATGAAGGCTGAAGGGAGATATAATCTGGACAGGGCTTTTAATTTTATATTTATACTATTACTCTTTTGTTTTCCCCCAGTGTTTGAGATGTTTGGCCGTAATCAGAATAATGCCTGTTTCCATCCAGCAAATGTAAACTCTTCTTCAGAGGAATTTTCCCTTTGAAGAAAAGTGACATAATGGTTGTTGAACTAAGAGAATTGGTGATCTGATCAATGCAATCTTTCTGACTTTTCCAGAGACCATGTGGAAGTGCTACATCAACTTTTGTTTGGAAAGATTTGCTAAGAAGACAAATAGTAAGCTCCTCAGAGGGAAGGTGAGGACGGGTTACATGGTTACAATGGCTGACTAGAAAGTGACTTTCTTTTGAGAGGAGATCGGAAGCACAGCTCTTTCGGGGTCTGAGACAGCTTCTACACACTGCATGTTTAACTACTCTTTCTTTCTGGGTGACCTGTCAGTCTGATGGCCTGAAGGAACTCTCTTCCTTCTGGGCTCTGCTTTGTGCTGCTGCCTGGTGTATTTATTCATAAATGAAATATGCAGGAGCAATGCAGTCCCATCTCTGAGTTCTCAGAAATTGCAAAACTGCTTTTGTTGGTGTCACAGGCCAAAGGACTCTAGCATCTTTGTAATGAACTGAGGGCTTTTTCTATTTTCAGAGGCTGGAAAGAACCATGACTGCATTCAGGAAGGCCCATGAACTCAAGCTTCTTCCAGAATTGCAGTATAAGCAGTGGGTAAGGACATAGGGAATACATTCCCTGCCAATTACATACAGTTTATTCCAGTTTTGTGCCAGAGTCATGTGATTTAAATACATACAGTTTTATGACTAAGACTGTTGGGAAGTTTGATATGTAGATGTTTACATTTGGCTGCCAGTATTTCGTGTATGCTAAAAATGAAGTTCATACTAGTAGTGAAGGGAGAAATAGTGTAAAGCACTTGTAACACAGCATCACTATTTGGGTGTATTTTGTTTGTTGGCTCATTTCTGTTTTACTGAACATCCCTTTCTGAACATATGCCTGTCCCAGATTAGCCATCAATACATTAAAGACAAAGTAGATGTGTTTCAGAAGCTGACATTGAAGTAAGAAACATATTAAATAATCGCTATCCATGGTGTGGGTAGAGATTGGTGCAGAGACCAGAATAATGTGCTGTGGGAATACACAGTTCTAGACCAGGTCTGGCCACTTAATATCTAGGTTAACTTTGGATAAACCAATGTGTTTCTCTTCCTTTGTTTACTGGATTTTAAAATAGTAGATAGTGATCCTTTTTGTTTTTATCAGCTCACAAAATTGCCGAGAGCATTACATAATATAGTGAATGCGTTAATGTATTTAAATACCTTTGTTGGGGAAAAAAGAACAAAAATCTTTATTATTTGTCAAGTGCTTTTTATTTCTATGACTCTTGTCTCTTTTGATCCATATCATTTTTATGTAATTGCAATTAATGTCTCGTTGTTTTGTATTCTACTGTTTTTGCATCAACATTTTCCCCATACTTTCAAAATACGTCTACATAACACAGGTACTATATAATAGCCCACTGTATTATGGTATCTATTTGGGAAACCTTGGGCCTGTATGATTTCAGCTGCCATTGCTTGAGTTGTGGAATGCTGGCAAGTCAGTCATACAGTATAAATTCCCATGGGTTTTGAGTATTGCCTTGGCTATTTTCCTCTCTTTCCATTATCATCTTTCTTTCATTCTTCACTCCGGCTACTTCTTTTTCTTTTTTTCTTTTCTTTTTTTTTTTTTTTTTTGACAGTCTCATTTGATCTCACCCTCAGTAGAGAGCCGTGGCATCTTAGCTCACCGCAGAACCCTCAAACTCTTGGGGTCAAGTAGTCCTCCTGCCTCAGCCTCCCAAGTAGCTGAGACTACAGGTGCCCGCCACAACACCTGGCTATTTTTTAGAGACAGGGTCTTGCTTTGGCTCAGTCTGGTCTCAAACCAGTGAGCTCAGGCAATCTATCTGCCTTGGCCTCCCAAGTGCTGGGTTACATGTGCGAGCCACCGGGCCTGGCTCTCTTCTTTATTTTTTTTATTTTTCTTATTTGAGGAAGAGTCTCACTCTATTGTCCAGGCTACAGTGCCTTGGTGTCTAGCTCACAGCAACCTCAAACTCCTGGGTTCAAGTGATTCTCCTGCCTCAGCTTCCCAAGTAGCTGAGACTCCAGGTGCCTGCCACAATGCTTGGCTAATTTTTCTATTTTTAATAGAGATGGGGTTTTGTTCTTGCTCAGACTGGTCTCGAATTTCTGAGCTCTAGTGATCCTCACGGAGTGCTAGGATTATAGGTGTGAGCCCCTGCGCCTGGCCAACACTCTGCCTATTTCAAATATCCTGTACTCCTCAAATCTTTGATGTTGCCCTTCCTAAGCTCACCATGTCATTGCTTATTTGCTGACCTTGGCTTTAATGGAAGTCTATCAACATACTGAGTCTACATCAGTCCTTTCTCTAGATTATTTTTCACAGAAGAATCTTTCAAAATTATTAGGTTGTTCTGTGGTTTCCCATTGTCCTTTGGATAAAGCTGCTCAAGCTTCTTAACTTGGCCCTTGCCTATATTTCAGCTTCATCTTCTAATTCTCTGGTTTGCCTCCTAACCTCCAGCCATTCTGAACTTGGGGTTCCATTCACATCCAACCTGTCTCTCATCTTTATTAGCCTTTTGCACATGCTGGTTGGCAGAACCTTTTCTTTATAATTTTTGCAGTTTTTGGCCGGGGCTGGGTTTGAACCCACCACCTCCGGCATATGGGGCAGGCGCCTTACTCCTTTGAGCCACAGGCGCTGCCCACAGAGCCTTTTCTTTTCTTGGGAACTCTGCTTTCATGTGATGCTTTTCCCACTGTAAATCTTAGCTTTAGACTTCCTTAGCACATAACTATGATTAAAAAATTTTTTTTTGGAAACAGGATCTTACTATATTGTCCGGGCTGAGTGCAATTGCTTTTTCACAGGCATAATCATAGTCACGGTGGCCTCAAACTCCTGCCTCAAATGATCCTCCCACCTCAGCGTCTTATCGTCCCTGTCTTTAGATAGCCCTTGTGCAGAGGTGCACACAGAGGAGGAGGAGGAATTTCAGATTATTCACTTTCTGTCTGTTTAGCAGCCATGGTAAAGCTTTAGTGGAAATGCTGTTGAAATTACTGTCTCAAATGTGGTCTAATTACCATTTACATAGGTAATTTAGGTTTCAGTAATTAATTTTCCAATAATCCTTTGTTTTATCTAGATTGAGTTGTTGTTGCACCATGACTTCTTTAGGGAAGCTCTGGAGGTGGCGGTAGCTGGGACTGAATTGTTTAAAGACTCCGCAGCAGTGTGGCAGATGAAGCTGCAGGTGCTCATTGACTTGAAGAGCCCTGACATAGCCACGCATTTTGAAGAAGCCTTTGTGCACCTGAAACCCCAGGTCTGAGAGTTGGGTCTTTTGTTTTTCTTTCTTTAGGAGAAATCTTTTCAGACTTCAGCCAAAGTGCATATGGAATATACTTGGATGAAAGCCAACCCTAGAGTGTCATTTGTTAGTATCAGTGGTGGTGGTTTAAAGGTCAGGAGCAGAATTTAAATTAAAAAAAATAATTAATATTCTTACACCTCTTTGAATGTGTTAACATGCCATTTGTTTGTTTATTTATTTTTGAGACAGTCTTAGTCTGTCGCTGTGGGTAGAGTACTGTGGTGTCATAGCTCACAGCAACCTCAAACTCTTGGGCTCAAGCAATTTTCATGCCTCAGCCTCTCAGTAGCTGGGACTACAGGTGCCTACCATAACACCTGGCTATTTTTTTCTAGAGATGGGGTCTTGCTCTTGTTCAGGCTGGTCTTGAATCTGTGAGCACAGGCAGTCTACCCGCTTTGGCTTCCCAGACTGCTAGGATTATAGGTGTGAGTGACTGTGCCCAGATAACATGCTATTTAATAGCTTATTTTTAACCCTTTATGTGAAAATTTACTAAATTGCTGGGTGTGGTGGCTCATGCCTATAATCCTAGCACTTTGGGAGGCTGAGGTGTGTAGATTGCTTGAGCTCAAGAGTTCGAGACCAGCCTAAGTAAGAGTGAGACCCTGTCTCTACTAAAAAAATAGGAAAACTAGCTTGGTGTTGTGGTGGGTCCCTATAGTCACAACTACTCAGGAGGCTGAGGCAGGAGGATCAGTTGAGCCTAAGAGTTTGAGGTTGCTGTGAGCTATGATGATGCCACGGCATTCTACCCAGAGTGACAGAGGGAGACTTTGTCTCAAAAAAAATAGAAAATTGACTAAATCATATAAACCTTTTTATTTTATTTAGCTATCTTATAAGTGAGAGGTACTAAGAAAATATTATTCTGACTTGCTTCCAAAAGCGAACATAAGCATAACTTTTAAATATATGCCCTAAAGTTTCAAGGTCTAAATCTCAAGGCTTTGCAGTGAATCTTTTATATTAGTAGGAACAATGTATTCCAGAAGATAAAGTGAGAAGAAAACCTGTTTTGGTGCTCATTTGTGTATGTTTCTGAGACATGAGTGAAGATCAGATAATTCAACCTAGATTAGTTAGTTTTTGTGCTATAGATTCTAGATAGCAGAGTCATGACCTGGGTAGCTTTGGGTCTGACTAGCTGTGGCTGTTAATTGCATAATTAAAGATGATTGATGATAATTAGCACAGGCAGTATTCCCCAATGGAGGGTAAGTAAAATTCACAGGCGAATGTGGCTCTGGGTGACTTGGTCAAGAGGCTGTGTCCTGGTATGCCATTTCTCCTGGATCATGAGAATTATGACGATGAGGACAGACTAGGAACGAATCCATATTTTACATATGGATTATTGTAGGATAAACCTGCCTTTATAGTGATTAGTTTTCAGAACAGAGCTCTAAGCCATCATTTTCTAACAAATTTTTATCGATACATATGTTTTGCATATTATAAAGTATGTATGGCATTTTGTTATATATCATTGTCTAACTTTTTTTTAATTGTGAGCAGGTTTGTCTGCCTTTGTGGATTTCTTGGGCAGAATGGAGTGAAGGTACCAAAAGCCAAGAAGACACTGAGGCAATCTTTAAGGTAGAGGCTTCATGTTCTAGGTCTTATGGTGTGGGCAGATGGGTCCAGTCATCGGCTAGCTAGGGTTTCTTCAGCAGGTGCTCCTAAAGCACCATTAAGTGGCTTGGGTAGTTCTGGGAAAAATTGTTGGATACTTATGAATTTCTTCACATAGTTTCTTTTCTTTTTTTCTTTTTAATTGTAGAAAGCTATCTTAGCTGTCACAGGTGCTGACTCAGTAACTCTGAAGGATAAGTACTTGGATTGGGCTTATCGAAGTGGTGGCTACAAAAAGGCCAGAGCTGTATTTAAAAGGTACTTACAAACGTTCATAGTTGTTACTACTTCCTCCACCCCATATTTAGCCCTTGATACCCAGATTATTTTTAGTCACAAATACCAATAATATCTGAGGAAGTAATCCAAGAGACTTTTTCTTTCTTTTAAGGCAGGGCCTTGCACTGTTGTTCAGGCTGCAGTTGTACAATCATAACTCACTGTGACCATGACCTTCTAGGCTCATGCAGGTCTTCCCACTTCAGTCTTCTGAGTAGCTGAACTCTAGGTGCATGCCATCTTGCGTGGTTAATTTTTGAAATTTTTTGTAGAAATGACCTCACTATGTTGCTCAGGTTAGAAAGAGACATTTTCAAAATGTAACATTCCAAAGTGAGGCACCTGTAGTCCCAGCTACTGGGGAGGCTTAGGTGGGAAGATTGTTTGAGCCTAGGAGTTTGAATCCAGCCTGGGCAACATAGTGAAATGAAACCCTGTCTTTTACTTTTTAAAAAGTCATTTTTTTTCCTTTTTATTTTTTGAATAATAGAAGCAGTTTATACCTATTATGGGGTGAGAAGATAACCATAAATATACATTATAATCCCATCTACTAGGGAAAACCCACTGTTAAAATATCATTTTACACTTTGATTTTTGTGTGGTTGAGATTATACTGTAACCTCAATTTTGTATACCACTTTTTTTGGTAAACATTAGGTTGACCTTGTTTTCCGTTTAGTGGAAGTTCTTCATAAACATCATTTATTAAAAATAGCTGAATGATAGACCACCCTGTGGATGTACCATCATTTATTTGGCCACAGTAATAACTGCTTTGATGAACATTTCTGCAAAAATATTATTTATCCATATTAGAAATTATTTCTATAGAATATATTCTTAGAAATGGAATTATTGGTCTCCGAAAGACTTTGAAATGTAGCAAGAGAATCCAAGACACTAAAAGAAAGAAGAGTGCAGTATAAAAACAAGATAGGAAAGAGTTTATTAATGGTAAATGGTTAGTCATTAATGATTGGAAGTGTTCTTTTCTTTTTGAAACAGAATCTCAAAAAAAGTCTCACTCTGTCACCCTGAGTAGAGTGCTGTACTGTTATAACTCACCATAACCTCAAACTCTTGGGTTTAGGCAATTCTCTTGCCTCAGCCTCCTAAGTGGATGGGACTACAGGTGCCTACCACAATGCCCACCCATCTAGTTTTTCTATTTTTAGTACAGATGGGGTCTCACTCTCGTTCAGGCTGGTTTCCAACTCCTGAGCTCAAGTAATCTAGTTGTTTTGTCCTTCCAGAGTGCTAGGATTATAGGCATGAGCCGCCACAGGTCAGATCCTTTCATTGAGTTGCAGACAAGTCTTCATTAAATGTGTTGGAGGGGCACTGGCTGGGTATTTGTAATTAGGAGATATAAGCGGCTTCTGTCAGTGTAACGTCTTGCCACTCCTTTTTAGTCTACAGGAAAGCCGTCCATTTTCTGTCAATTTTTTCAGGAAAATGATCCAGTTTGAAAAGGAGCAAGTACGTATTCTGTTTAATTATTTCTTGTCTGGGAAAAATGGGTTAACGGCTACTAATCTATGGTAATTTTGTTATATAAAAAGCTCTCAATACAGTATAAATTTCTGGTCCCTTGGTCCAACCCTTTTTCTGTAGACCTGGCTTAGGAACGGTAATCAAGCAAAAAAGGAGAAAGTACATGTTTGGAGAGTGGAAAACTCATGTGTCACTTCTTTCGTGAAGCTTTTCCTGCCAGGCTGGGTCGGGGTGCTGCTCTGCCCCTGCAGTGCCCTGCGTGTCTTTTGCGTTGGGTGGTGATCAGTAACTTTCTGATATTACAAAGTGAACTTGTGAGTAGAGAAAAATACAGGAAAGTCTCAGTTAAAAGGAACACACAGAAATCCAAATGTGTAATTCAATCACATTAACACACCCAACCATACTTAAAATTTTTAAATTTTTTTATCAATTTTTTTATTCACATAGGCACACAGTTTTATACTGATTTCTGATTTATGTGCCACATCAGGGGGTTCCCTCTCGTATTTAGATAACATTTTGTAAACACATTCATATATTTTTATACGTATCATGGAGAAAAATTAATTCATTGTGATATGATAGAAATCCTATTTTTAATAGTGGTGTTGTTACTCCTAAACTCGTAGTTTTTGTAACTGTTTAATTACATATAGGTTGTTTCCAGTTTCTGATCCTGAGAACACTTACAGACATTTCCTTAATGTAGCTTTTTTTGGTTGGTGGGGGTCAAAATAAACATTTCTAGGACTGGGGATACTAATTTGTTATTCATTGTTAGGCAGTCCACCAAAAGAATTATGAGGAAAAAGTTAACAAGGTAGTTTTTAACAAAAAGGAATAAGAATTATAGCAAAGGAGTAAAGCCAGCAGATACGCCAGTGTATCTATTTCCTGTTGCTTCTCCAAGTATTGAATTTTGCTTTTTCTCTTTTATTTTGATTTTTTTCTTTATTTGTTAACCATTTCAGGCTGTTTGTTTGTTTTTAGACAGTTTCACTCTGTTGCCCTGGGATTGAGTGCTGTGGTTCTTCATAGCAATCTCAAACTCTTGGGCTCAAGCTATCTTCTTGTTTTAGCCACCTGAGTAGCTGGGACTACAGGCGCCCACCACAATGCCTGGCTAATTTGTTTTTCTATTGTTGTGTGAGACAGGGTCTTGCTTTTGTTCAGGCTGAGCTCAAGTAGTGTCTTGTCCTCCCAGAGTGTTAGGATTATAGGCATGAGCTACCTCTCCTGGTTGATTTTGATATTTTGATTTGTTTATTATTGTCTTTTGAATCTTGAAACATTACTAGTGAGGGTGAACTCTTTTCGTGGTATCAGTCATTGTGTGAATCAAGCGTCTGTTCTTGTCCTACCGTATAGTATAAGTACAGGAAATAGCCAGGTTTTAGTTAAATAACATAATAGGTATATGTCTTGGGTAATTCAGGTAGTTTTAATTCTTAGATGCTTGTCTGTAAAGGAGGTCATTATTGTTTCAGAGTGAGAGTTAAAAGGCTAAATAGGATACTGGATAGAAAGGACTTTGCCTAGTGCTATAAACATTAAGAGTCCTTAACAAAATATGATTCTGTTTTTCATGGATGTGTAAAATACGAGGTCAAATTGACTTTCTATAATATAATACAATCTCAGTGAAGATTACCATACAAAATAATTTTTATCTTTTATTATTATTATTATTTTTTAATTTTTTTTTTTTGAGGCAGAGCCTCAATCTGTCCCCTTGGGTAGAGTGCCATGGCATCACAGCTCACAGCAACCTCCAACTCCTGGGCTCAAGCGAGTCTCCTGCCTCCGCCTCCCAAGTAGCTGGGACCACAGGCGCCTGCTACAATGCCCAGCTATTTTTTGGT
Source organism: Galagoides demidoff (assembly GCA_963574575.1). Lineage (NCBI taxonomy): Eukaryota > Metazoa > Chordata > Mammalia > Primates > Galagidae > Galagoides > Galagoides demidoff. The sequence goes on from CAUYQV010132729.1 coordinate 14,570, forward strand.
TGCAGCCGTCATTGTTGTTTGGTGGGCCTGGGCTGGATTCGAATCCGCCACCTTAGGTGTATGTGGCTGGTGCCTTAGCCACTTGAGCCACAGGTGCCAAGCCATTATTTTTTTTTTTTTAGACAGAGTTTCACTATGTTGCCCCCGGTAGAGTGCTATGGCATTATATCTCACATCAATCTCAAACTCTTGGGTTTAAGCGATTCTCTTGCCTCAGCCTCCTCACCCTCCCTGTAGCTAGGACTACAGGCACCTGCCACAATGCCTGGTTGGTTTTTGTTGTTGTTGTTTGTCTAGCCTGGGCTAGGTTCAAACCTGCCAGCTTTGGTGTATGTGGCCAGTGCCTTTCCCACTGAGCTACAGGTGCTATCGTGCAAAATAATTTTTAAACTGAAGATGTTAATCTTCTTTGAAAATGACAAAAAAGGCTCGGCGCCCATAGCTCAGTGGTTAGGGCACTGGCCACATGCACCAGGGCTGGTGGGTTTGAATCCAGCCCAGGCCTGCTAAACAACAGTGACAACAACAACAACAACAACAAAATACCTGGGCATTGTGGTAGGTGTCTGTAGTCCCAGCTAATTGGGAGGCTGAGGCAAGAGAGTCGCTTAAGCCCAGGAGTTTGAGGTTGCTATGAGCTGTGACGCCATAGCACTCGACTGAGGGCAACATAGTGAAATTCTTGTCTTAAAAAAAAAAAAATAGTGGTAAAGAATGAGCAGTTATTGATTGTAGAGTTAGTTATAGCTGTTAATTGCACAGTTAATCAACATTTTAGTCTAATACTTGTAGTTGTGCTAATTATTAGTCCTGTTCCATACCTGTTCAAGGTTAGAGTTTAAAAAACTTGCTAGAAGTTGTGTAACTAATATTTATTTAGACTTTGTCTTGATATAAGAAGTTTTAAGGTAGATATAACTAGTACACATATGTGCCATACCCCGAGTACTCACAAGGAAGAAATACTTAGCCAGAGGGAGGGCAACTTTCTCTATTAAAAAAAAAATTAAGGCTCGGTACAGCTCATGCCTGTAATCCTAGCACTCTGAGAGGCTGGGGCAGGTGGATTGCTTGAGCTCAGGAGTTCCAAGACCAGGCTGAGCAAGAGCTCTCCTAGAAAGTAGAAAAACTAGTTGGGTGTTGTAGCTGGCGGCTATCGTCCCACCTGCTTGGTGGCTTAGGCAAGAGGATGGTTTGAGCCCAAGAATTTGAGGTTCCTGTGAGCTATGACACCACAATACTCTACCCAGGGTGACACAGTGGGACTCTGTCTAACACAAAAAAACAATTTTAGACCTATTTACTCTTCAAAGCTATCAAATATTACATTTTCTGTGAGGTTGCCTATGTTCCTTCACTTTTTAAAATTAGGCTTTTCTCCATGCTACCAGAGCAAAGTGCTTTTATGTTTGACTCTGGTAATAGTGCATTTGACCTTTTTCTGGACAAGTTGAGAACCAGGCTGTATTTATCTTTAAACCCTGACCCACTTTCCCCTTCAGATACCTAACATATAACAGCTTCTTAACAATATGGTTGACATCAGTTTGTAATGTTATAAAATAGGCTTTTGAGGGAAGATTATCTGATTATTTTTTGTTAGGAATCATGCAAGATGGTGAACATACGAGAATATTATGAGAGGGCTTTGAGAGAATTTGGATCTGTAGATTCTGGTAAGTAGATTTCGCTTACAGACACATGAATGCATGTGCAATAACTAATTAGTGTTGTTCCAATGATGTTTTTTAGCTTTTTTCTTCTTGGCCCTTTTTTGGAATAAAATTTGAATCTTGACCTGCTTCCTTCCTTGTTTTGTGCATAAACACTTGAACATACAATTTTGCTTATAATTTCAAGTTGATAAGCCCAAGGGTCCATGGGTTGTCTATTAAGAACTCTGGATTCATGAAAGATTTGTTTGGTTTGGTTCTTTTAAAAAAATGTATTTGTAAGGAAAAAAAATAATGGGAGGTTATAGAAAAAGGGTAAAGGTGAGATGATAATTTTCATTTGTTGTTGGCTGTCACCACATTATCCTCATTTGTAGGACTTGTACAACATACTGTGGGTGCAGGTATGTCGTGTAAAGTCTGGGGTTTTACTTACGAACTCATGAACACTAATAGGTATAGTCAATAAACTCACATAAAAAAATACATTACCTTTGCCTGCTGAAGTAAATCAATGAGTTATTTTTGCTAATCCAAGCAAATTTTATTAAGCATGGTAATAAGTTTACAGTGAACTCACTGAGGTCAGTTTGGTCTTGAAAGAAACTCAGTAAAATCTTCTTTCTTTAAACAGTTTAGTATTTGAGTTCATTGAATAACTGACTGCCATGATTAATGTGAAGGGTTTTTTTTTGAGAGAGTCTCACTATGTCGCTCTTGGTAGAGTGCTGTGGTGTCACAGCTCACAGCACCCTCAAACTCTTGGGCTTAAGCAATTCTCTTGCCTCAGCCTCCCAAGTAGCTGGAACTACAGGCATCTGCCACAACACCCCGCTATTTTTTGTTGCAGTTGCCATTGTTGTTTAGCTGGTCCGGGCCAGGTTTGAACCTGCTGCCCTTGGTGTCTGTGGCTGGCACTGCAACCACTGTGCTAGGGGTGCCGAGCCAGTGTGAAGGTTTTCTGCTTTAAAAACAAAGTCTTTCATTATATATTTGTTTATAGGCAGTCCCAGGTTACAAAATGAGATAGGTTCTATAGATTTGTTCATAAGTTGAATTTGTATGTACATTAGAACAGGTATATTTACCTATTGTCTGTAATAGCCTCTATTCGTACATGCAATTTGTACATAAGTCTGATGTTTGTAACTCAGGGATTGGCTGTAGTGTAAAGAGGCTAAGAGTGAAATATTGTTTCATGTAGGATGCCTGGGAAATAACAGTAAGAAGTTAAGTTTCTGGCTTGGTGCCTGTGGCTCAATCGGCTGAGGTGCCAGCCACATACACCTAAGGTGGCGGGTTGAAATCCCCAGCCCGGGCCTGCCAAACAGCAATGATGGCTGCAACCAAAAAATGGCCGGGCGTTGTGGCGGGCGCCTATAGTCCCTGCTACTTGGGAGGCTGAGGCAGGAGACTCGCTTGAGCCCAGGAGTTGGAGGTTGCTGTGAGCTGTGATGCCATGGCACTCTGCCTAGGGGGATAGCTTGAGGATCTGTCTCAAAAAAAAAAATAAAAAAGAAGTTAAGTTTCTTAGAAATCTTGAGTTGAATTGGTATTAAGTAAGTTTGCCTAATAAAGCCTTGTCACTTGTCTAATTGTATGTTTATCGTAATTGTTTTAAAGATCTTTGGATGGATTACATCAAAGAAGAATTGAACCACCCCCTTGGGAGACCTGAGAACTGCGGACAAATCTATTGGCGAGCCATGAAAATGTTGCAGGGAGAGTCAGCAGAGGTGTTTGTAGCTAAACATGCTATGCATCAAACTGGCCATTTGTGAAGAGGAAGAGTAAAACTTTGTGAAATAGTATTGCAAGACCTCTAGACAGATTTTTTTTTTTTTTTTTAAATAGGGTCTCACTCTGTTGCCTAGGCCAAAGTGCAGTGGCATTATCATAGCTCACTGTAACCTCAAACTCCTGGCTCAAGCAATCCTCCTGCCTCAGCCTCTCAGGTAGTTGGGACTACCATCATACCTGGCTAATTTTTATTCTTATTGTTTGTTTTTTGTTTTAGGCAGAGTCTCACTTGGTTACCCTTGGTAGAATGCCATGGCACTTTAGCTCACAGCAACCTTAAACTCTTGGGTTTGAGCTATTCTTTTGCCTTAGCCTCCCGGGTAACTGGGACTACAGGTGCCTGCCATAGCGCCCAGCAATTTTTTAGAGACGGGGTCTTGCTCTTGCTCAAGTTGGTCTCAAACTTGTGAGCTCAGGCAATCTACTCACCTCAGCTGCCCAAGTGTTGGGATTACAGATGTGAATCACCACGCCCAGCTATTTTATTGTATTTTGTTTTATTTTATAATTTTCATTTTTGAGACAGTCTCACCTTGTTGCCTTGGTAGAGTGCTGTGGTATCATATCTCATAGCAACCTCAAACTCTTGGCTTCCAGTGATCCTATTGCCTTAGCCTACCGGCTAAGGTGGACTACAGGTGCCCACCACAATGCTGGGCTATTTTTAAAGACAGGGTCTTGCTATTGCTCAGGCTGGTCTTGAACTCCTGAGCTCAGGCAATCCAGAGTGCTCAGCCTTTCAGAGTGCTAGGATTATAGGCGTGAGTCACTGCACCCAGCAATACCTGGCTAAGTTTTTAATTTTTTTGTACAGATGGGATCTCACTGGTTGCCCAGGCTGGTCTTGAACTACTAGCCTCAAGTGATCCACTGTAGCCTTTTGGGGTGCTGGGATTACAAGAGCCAGTATACCCAGCCCAGATTTGTATTCCGTTATGAATCAGATCTGTAATTTGCTCAGAGGTGGCAGACAAGATGCTGTCTGATTTTGGGACATGCTTTAACTTTGTATTGATGAGTTAATCTTTAATTCCAGAAAAGAGAACTGCTGATTTAATGGCTACTTGTCAAGGCCAGACTTCCCATAGGTCCTAAGTCTAGAATATATGGCAGTCAGACAAACGAGTTTTATTTATTATTCCAGGTCAAGCATGAATATCTGTAATCTAGACATAAGAGCCAGTCCCAATGGAGGAAAACTACAGTTTACATTGTTTAGTCTCTCCACATTATAAAAGTATACCTTTTATGCATTTATTCTAGAAAATATGGAAGAAATAGAATAGAGAGGGAAATAAAGACTCCTGTAATCCATGTAGAATTAAACTCAGTGATTTGATTTCCTTCATCAGAATTGGATTTATACTATTAGATTATATACTCATTCATTCAGGAAATATTTGAGTTTCCATTATGTGCAAGAAAGAAAAGAGGCTTTTGTGGATGGAGGTAGGAGTCATAAAAACAGAACTGAATGTCCCAAGAGAGCTGGTTAGAGCAGCAGAGAAGGAGTTTCTGAGTATTGGGATGAGGAGGGGAGTTCTTTAAGAAGTTTAAGATTATTTAGAAGTATCTCTTGGGGCCTGATGAGCAGAGAATTGTTTGTATTGACATATGACAGTGGAATTACTGGACCAAAGGATAGAAATTTTAGATAATGTTACATACTATCAGTTTGACCCTTCTTTCAAGTGATTTATGTGTTAACCCCCTTGTCTGCATCAGGTATTATACTTTTTATCATTTTAATAGGTAAGATAATTAACAGGTTAATTGTTTTAATCTGCATGTTTTTGATGTTAGTGCAGTTAATGTGTTTTCTGTGTTTGTCTTCTCACATTCTTAGGCTTTTTTTTTTTTGAGATAAAGCCTTAAGCTATGGCCCTGGGTAGAGTGCTGCGGCATCACAGCTCACAGCAACCTCCAACTACTGGGCTCAAGCAAGTCTCCTGCCTCTGCCTCCCAAGTAGCTGGGACCACAGGCACTTGCCACAACACCTGGCTATTTTTTGGTTGCAGCCATCATTGTTGTTCGGCAGGCCAGGGCCGGATTTGAACCCGCCAGTTCTGGTGTATGTGGCTGGTGCCTTAGGTGCTTGAGCTACAGGCACCACCCTCTTAAGCTATTTTTAAAACAACCTTTTTCTTACTAATTTATAAGAATTTTTTAATATATTAAGAATATTAATATTTTGTTTGGCCCCAGATTTTTTGTGGTTTTGACAGCCAGAGGTATATTTTTTGTGTGTGATGCTATTTTTATTTTTTTTGCTTTTGATAGTTTTGTTTTGTTTTTGTTTGTGTTTTGCAGAATTTGAACCCACCAGCTCCAGAGCTTGTGGCCAGCACCTTAACCACTGAGTATGGGCACTGTGTTTATTGTTTTGTTTTTTTTTTTGCAGTTTTTGGCCAGGGCCGGGTTTGAAACCTGCTACCTACTGTATATGGGGCCAGAGCCCTACTTCTTTGAGCCACAGGCACTGCCCTGTTTATTGTTTTTAAAATGCTTTCAAAGCCCTTCCTTTTGCTGAGGACAACTCAGTTTTTTTCCCTCCAAGCACTTAATAATTTTTTGAACCTTATTTGGCCATTTTTCTCTCTACTGATTTGTGATGCTACCTTTTTTATATATTAAATTTCTATGGATATTAGTCTGTTTTAGGACATTTTTATTTTGAGCTTTTGTATTCCATTTGCTTGCCATTTGTTTTAAAATAAGAAAAAGGAAAATTACTCTTTTCCCTTTACCTTAAGTCCTGGGAAGTTTAAGGTTCTAAATCTTACTTGGCTTCTTTATTTTACAAACGAGACACATGTTGCACGTGGGTAGGGAGCAAAGAGGATAGTGGTGGGGTGCTTTAAGCAAAACTAGGAACGTGGGTCATCCTGGGGTCTTCACAATCTTATAGGTGGTTCTCACCATCACAGGTTATGAAAATACCTCACATCTAGTTCACCTAGAGTGCACTGTTAGAAATAGTAGCGCCTACCTATGTGTAGCAATTTAAATTTATTAAAATTAAATAATTTCTCATTTACACTGGCCACATTTCAAGTGTCTACTGGCCACTTGGTTATTGTACTGGACAGCAGAGATAGTAGAACTTCTGTTTCTACCATTGCAGTGCTGACTTACAGCCAGTCAGATTTGGGTAAACTGACTTATGGGTTAGCAGAACAGAGCACAAAGTGGTCTCATTTACTTTGTAGCAAAGTCTACATAGAGAAAAATCCTAACACTGAATATTGTGTAACCTTTAAGTCACATTTAAAAAAATGACTTGTGTACTTTACAAACAGTCTTTGAGGGAGTCCAAGGAAGAGGTTCTCTGATGTTGGAAAGGATTGCCACAAGGTTGCCTGCTGAATTCCAGCTTTTCTGACACTTAAATATACATGTTGTTAACACACCTGTTCTTTTTTTTTTTTTTTTTTTTTAATCAGTGTTTAGACACTGCAGGAGAAGGCAGCAGCAAAGTCTGTCTTTTCTGTTGGGTTATCCCTAACTCAGGCCCTGCTGTCAGGTCCCACGTCTGAGGAGACAAGGTTGTTTTGTTTTGTTTTGTTTGAGACAGCATCTATGTTGCCCTCAGAGGGCTGTGGCATCACAGCTCACAGCAACTTCAAACTCTTGGGTTTAAGAGATTCTCTTGCTTCAGCCTCCCAAGTAGCAGGGACTACAGGTGCCCGCCACAGTGCCCGGCTGTTTGTTATTGTTGTTGTCATTGTTGTTCGGCAAGCCTGGTCTGGATTCAAACCCACCAGGTCCAGTGTCCTCGCTGGCGCCCTACCCACTGAGCTACAGGCATGGCCCAAGGAGAGTAGTAGACTTTTGAGTACTGAAAGATGGGAGCTCTGGGCAGATTCTGTCACAAACCAGAATGATGAGGGTTACTGTGACTAAGTGTCATAGCTTATACTGTGTCCACCACACATTGTAGGAGTTTGGTTTTAATCACATACCCTGGTTTCTGATGGATTAACTGTGAAGACGATCGTTAGGTCAAGGTGGGGAGTCACACTGGGCTCCTGAGTTGTCCATTTGGGATGAGTCATATAGGGACACCTGTGAAGATAAAGAGAAATCGGGTCGGAGCATCGATGGCATTAAAAGTTTAGAAAACTGGCTTTATATGCTATCAGATTGGGTCGTTCCAGGTTTTGAAACTGAAACATAACCCATCGTGGTTGAGTAGGGCTAACACTTGGCATTGCAGACCCAGCGAGTTTTCCAGCCATAGCAGCTGCACCGGCAGGAACTACCAAACTCAGTACCCGGGATTATTTCAGATTTCGCCCTGGGAGTGGGGTAGATGGGGCCTTTTTGGCCAGGCCGTGCGCCCCGCCCCTTGCCCTGCCCTTGCCCCACCCCACCCCGCCCCTGGCTTCCCTGTGACCACCCCCCGCGTCCCGCCTATTCGGCTCCGAGCCCCCGGCTGATTGGCCCCTTAGCGGCGTATCCTCGGGCTGGCAGCCAGGCCGGCGCGTCACGTGGCCGAGCAGCGTCCAGGGCGCCGAGCCGCGGGCAGCCGGGCATGGACCCTCAGGCCGCCGGGGCCCGGGCGCTGGGGGCCGTGGCGCCGCTTCGGGGCCCGCTGCTGCCGAGCGCGCGGGAGTCGCCCCGCAGCCTGGAGGTGAGCGTCGCGCGGGCCTGGCACAGCCACCACCTGCAGCCCAGGGCGGGAAGTTGAGGGGCTCGCGGGGCCCAGCTGGGTGGGGGCCGCGGGGTCAGGGAAGCGCCTTTGACAGGTCTCAGGCCGCCGGGCGAATGGGGAGCGCCGTTTGGCACGCGCTCGAGCTGGAAACGGCCGGGCAGCGGGACAGCGGGGCTGAGGGGCGAGGATCTCCAAGGGCGTGGGTGGGCGCACCGGATCTGGAGGGAAGGCCGTTGGCCCACCGGCGCTTCTGCGTATTTGGTGAATGGGTGGTGATGCTGATGACCAAGAGCTGGGGCCCGCTGCTGGGGGCCTGGACAAGGGCCAGGTGAGGACAGCGAGGAGAAGAACTTTACCCTAAAGACCTCTGTCCATTTGTGAGGATGCTGCGCTAACCCGTGCGCCAGATAATGTCACATGCGTGCTCTCCTTTTGTACTCCTTTTGAAACCAAAAGGCCCTTTATGACACAGGGTTTCTAGAAACTTGTTTTTCCTGGGAGCACTATACAGTTGCTGGTTCTTCCAAGACCGTTATTACAGTCATCACCTGGCCATGTTTACAGTCAATCCCTGCTAGGCAGTGAGCTCCTTGAGGGTAGGAACCCTTTGTTTAGGGCTGTTTACCCAGCACCTAGTGTAGTGCCTGGCATAAGGAATAGGCATACTAAATTAGGTGGAAGGATGAAATGTTTATTTAAGCTTCAAAGATGGTACTTAACCCAAGTAAGATAGGAAAAATGTAGTGATAGATATATAAAGAAAATTACTTTGGAGTGGACTAATTTTGTCGGGGCCCAGCAGAATGCATGTGCAGGTTGTCTCCAGGGTGAAAGGCTGTTGGTATCTGCAAAAACGTGGAGATGAGAAAGTGCAGGGCAGATGGCTTGGGGTTGGGTCCCAGAGCTTGGAGACTCTGTTGTCAACAGGTTGATAGGGGCAGGGGTAGGCTGGGGAGGGGAGTTGTGAGTGTCATGGCTAATTTTGTGCTCCCTCCACTGTGGAGGGCTGTCCAAGGTTTTGAGCAGAGTAGTGATTAACTCGGTAAGGCTGAGCAAGATGAATAGGTGGGAGGGGAGGCTACAGAAGAGACTTAGGTGAGAGGTCAGACTCCCCTGTGGCCTGCAGTGACCAGTGATTGTCACTGACCACAGTGGATGGAACCAAATCACTGAACCCAGGCATGACTGGCTAATGAATGTTAGTTAATGGGGCAGACGTCAAGTGCAGTTGAGATGTAGGAAGCAATGGGTTTCAATTCAAGGAATGTTACGTTCCTGCTATATGCTAGATGTCTTCATAAATTTTATCGTGAGTCAGAAAAATCCTCCCTAACTTCCAGAGAAGAAAACCTAGGAATTGAAGTGCTATGTCCAGGGTCACATTCTGAATGAATGGCAGGGCTGGGGTTGAAATCAGATCTCATGCAGATGGTGAACATTTCTTGTTCCACCAGAAAGAGGTCTTGGCTAGCACTCTGGCAGGCCAAAGTGAGTGGATTGCTTGAGCTCAGGAGTTCAAGACCAGCCTGAGCAAGAGTGAGACCCCATCTCTAGTAAAAAACTAGCCAGGCATTGTGGTGGGTACCTATAATCTCAGCTACTTGGGAGGCTGGGGCAAGAGGATTGCTTGAGTCCAGGAGTTTGAGGTTGCTGTGAGCGAGGCATTATAATGCGATGACACTCTACCCAGAGCAATAGAGTAAAACTCCACCTCAAAAAAAAAAAAAGTCGTGGAGGTGATAGGGTTTCAGGAACTTATGACTGATGGGAGCAGAGAGGGAAGAAGAGTATCAGTTAGATTAGAGGTATTCCCTTCAGTGGTCAGCACTGCAAGGGAATTAGAGTTCCATTCCCCCTGTTTGTCAGTGAGGAGACAGAATTTGATAGGCACTGTTAACTAGGATATAAAGTTGTGAAGTATCTAAAAAGGGAAAGTGTACAAGGTAAAAGCAACTGCAGGAAACAGCTACCAGCACTATGGCTGAGGGAGCAAAGGGATGAATTTGAAATGATTAAAATGTATAAGCTTAGAGGAGAGTCTTTGTGAGCTGCAATTCCAACCTGTGAGGAGGGAGGAGCTGCCACAGCTGGTGTAAGGGTCTGGGAGCTTGGAGGAGAGGACCTGGGACCCAGCCCTCTAAAGAGAGGGCCGGTGATGAGGCTGGCTCTGCAAGAGTTGGCAAAACTGGATTCAGTGGCTGCTGTAGGAGGGTATTCCTGCTGCCAGACAGAAGAGGTGTTGCTGGGGTGGTGCCTGTAGGTAGAGGAAGAGCAAGCCCCTTGCTCTTGCCCCATCTAACAGGGCAAACAGCTCTGCATCTCCAAGGGGAGAACGGAAGGCTGAATTGAACTAACAGGCAGGTTCCCAAGTCCCTGGTAATTGCTGTTGCTTCTTGCAGGCTGGCTTTGCTACAGCTGACCACTCCGGTCAGGAGAGAGCGACGGAGAAAGCCACGGATAGACTAGGTAAGTAGATGACAGAGACTGGGGTGGATATTGGGGGAGACCGAGCAAGCGATGAGAGGGACAGTCCTAGGTCTCATTTATGTTCTCTTTGTAGCTGGTCCTGTCCTCTCTCCTGCTGAGTTGTCTTCTCTGCACTGTTCCACAGTGTTCTCCTTTGGAAGCCCCCCTGGGGCTCCCTTAAGGGAAGTCCTAGACTTTCCTTGTGTCTAAACCCGTCCCTTCTGCTGAGAGAAACAGATCAGAACAGTGCAAAGAGTGCAGAAGTTTCCCCATATCCCCAGGGGACGTGTTCCAAGACCTTCACTGGGTGCCCTGGGTGGTACTGAACTCTGTATATACTGTGTTTTTTCTTATATATACATATGATAAAGTTCATAAGCTCAGTAAGAGGTTAATAACAAAATAATAATCTAATAGAACAATTATAACAATATACTATAATAAAAGTTATATGAATATGGTCTCTCTCAAAATATCATATTGTACTGTACTGTGAGTGGCCAAAACCACACAAAGTGAAACCACAGTTTGGGGAGATTACGGTGTAGGCTTTGGAGCCAGGCAAAATTTTTTGCAGTTTCCGTTCTGTGTTAACGTCCTGGGCTCAAGCTTTGTGGCCTTAGATAAGTGACGTAGCTTTTCTTCATCTTTAAAGTTTAGTTAATACCCACCTAATAGGGTTGTTCTGAGGTTTGAATGAAGGGATCTAGAACTGTACTGTCTTAATAGCCACTAGCCATTGATGCCATTTAAGTTTACCATAATGAAATAAAGTGAGAAATTCAGTTCCTTAGGTATACGAGCCACGTGTGGCTAGCGCTGCCCTGTTGGAGAGCACAGATCTGAGAACATTTTCCTCATTGCAGAAAGTTCTGCTGGATAGTGCTGGTTAGTTCATTTGTATCCGAGGTCTAGTCACAGTAGCTCATGATTATTGAGGACTCGCTATGTGTCGGGGCAGTTCTAAGAGTTTCTTTTTTCTTTTTTTAATTCTCATAATGACCCTATCTCCATTTTCCAGATGAGGAAATTGAGGCACAGAATAGTAAGTAAAACAGTTTTTTATTTTTAAATTGTAGTAAAAGACACATAATATAAATTTACCACTTAACCATTTTATTTTATTTTGTAGAGATAAGGTCTTTGTTGCCCAGGCTTGTCTTGGCCTCAAATGATCCTCCCACCTTGGCCTCCTAAAGTGTTGAGATTATAGGCGTGAGCCGCCATACCACATCAGGCCCATTAAACCATTTTAAAGTGTACTGTTCAGTGGCTTGTAGCACAGTGACAGGGTTGTGTAACCATCACCCCTGTTTAGTTCCAGAACATTTTCATCGCCCCAAAAGAAAATCTGTACCCACTAAGTTACTCTTCATTCCCTTCTTCCTCGAACCCCTGGCAACCGCTAATTTGCTTTCTGTCTCTATGGATTTATCTGTTCTGGATAGGCAAATATAAGTTGTCTATAAATGGACTCACATGTGGGCTTCTGTGTCTGATATCTTCCACTTTGTGTAATATTTTCAAGGTTCATTCCTATAGTAGCGTGTATCAGTGCTTTGTCCTTTTTTATGGCTGAATAACTCCATTATATGGATGTACTCATTTTGTTTATCCATTCACCCATTGATGGACATTGGGGTTGTGTCCACCTTTTGGTGACGATGAATAGTGCCACTGTGGACATTCTTGTTTTATCTGAACATCTGTTTTCAGTTCTTGTGGGTGGGATTGCTGGGTTATGTGGTACTAGTTAGGTAAATTTCATTTCAGGCATCCACTTATTAATTGGCAGACCTGGGACTGGAACCCAGGTAGACGAGCTCCAGACCCCATGCCTTGAACTCTTACTTACTGCTTCTGGCCATTATTATTACAGTTTTAGCAGCATGGCTGTTTATTGGCTGATTCCTTTTCCCCCTCTGACCAGGCATCACCATAGCACTATATACTTGTCAGTCCATTTCTCTTCCCCAGACTTTTTTCCATCACTGAGAGACATTTGGCAAATGTACATTCCAGCTTCCTCTCATGTCAGGAGGAGGAATGTGGTGGCTGGCTGTTGTGAATAAATGAGTTCTGCTCTTCTACCTGCCTTCCCCTCACCCCTCCTTGGCCCCTTTTGCACCTTTAACATATTCTTTAAGGTTAGGAAGTGGCACCTGTAGCTTAGTTGTTAGGGCACGGGCCACAGTCATGGGGGCTGGTGGGTTTGAACCCAGCCCGGACCTGCTAAACAATGACAACAACAACAACAACAAAATAGCAGGGCATTGTGGCAGGTGCCTGTAGTCCCAGCTAGCCTGGGAGGCTGAGATAAGAGAATCGCTTAAGCCCAAGAGTTGGAGGTTGCTGTGAGCTGTGACTCTATAGCACTCTACTGAGGGCGACATAGTGAGACTCTGTCAAAAAAAAAAAAAATTCTTTGATGTTAATGGGAGGAATAGAAGAGCACAAATTTAAGTCAAGCTTATATTGCGAAAGCGTATCATTTACCAAGAGCTCTTTGCCTTAGTGACAGATAAACCACCTGAAAATTTAAACTGTTCCCTGCTCTCTCACAGGACCTAGGAGTTCATGGGCTTGTGTAAGACAGTCAGGTTATTGAAAGAAATTATCAACCCCTCTTCTGAAAACATAAACAGAACAGCATTTTTGAAAAGTGCTCAGGTGGCTCTCATATTTGCTGTTTTGCCCTCTTAGTAAGTTTGCCAAAAACTTCCCGAGCATACAAGCAGGCTCTCCTAGTTTGTCACCTGTTTTAAGACCATCTCCCTTCTGTTGATTTCTTAGCCAGTGGAGCACAGAGCCTTCCTAATGACAGTCCTACCCATGGTGAGGGCACCCAATCTGAAGAGGAAGGCTTTGCTGTGGATGATGAGGGTTCTGATGGGGAACTGAATGCCTGGGAGCTGTCAGAAGGGACACAGTGTCCACCCAAGGAGCAGACTGGCGATCTTTTTAATGAGGACTGGGACTTGGAGCTGAAAGCAGATCAAGGGAACCCGTATGGTAGGTGTGGAGTTTCTGGGGTCCTTAAGCCAGGCCTTCTCAGACCCTCTTCCCAGACCACCTCTGAAGGCAGACAGTTTGGAAGAGGGGTCCACATCCATGAGCCTAGCCTGATAATCTGTTACAGGTCTGAAATGTTTGTGACAGCTTCTCCTTTATGTTGAGGGAAAAAAAAAGGATATGCAAATGTTGAGTTTGACTCCATAATGTATCCCATTCAGTGTAACATAGAAACGATGTTATCTGTGAATTGAGCAGCTGTGGCTAGACGTCTGTCCGGGCTCTGTCACACAGACTGCTTCCTTTCCACTGCTAAGAACTCTTGTCTGAGAAGCATAGCTGTGGGTTGCTTAGGAAGAACGTTTGCCTAACTTCAGGAAAGGAGGACTGTGTGTGTTTGTGTGTGTACATGTGCGCATGCTTGTATATGTGTGTGTTTTTAAACAAAATAAGTGCCCCCTAGAATCTTTTTTTTTGGCCGTTTTTACCTTCCTTCCTCCCTTCTTTAATCTGTCTTTTAAAACTGCAGATGCTGACGATATCCAGGGGAGCATTTCTCAAGAGGTCAAGCCATGGGTGTGCTGTGCCCCACAAGGAGACATGATCTATGACCCCAGTTGGCACCATCCTCCTCCACTGATACCCCATTATTCCAAGATGGTCTTTGAAACAGGACAGTTTGATGATGCCGAAGACTGAGGGTGGAGCTCTCTGCCTTGGGGTGGGTGGGCCCTCCAGGCCAACTTGGTCCCTCTTCTCATCTTTGAGGTGAGATGTCATATCTGAGAAAACGTTCCCGGTGACCCCTGAGTCTAGGGCACACAGACTGGTGTTACATAAGGTCCCACTGTTCTCAGTTCTGCTGTTTTCAAAGGGTTCTTCCTTGGAATGTGTGAGTGTTTGTGTCTGAGTCGAGAGTTGTGTTCTTTATAAATAAAGATAGGAAAAAATCAGTCTCCTTTTCTTCATTTTAATGAATGCTTCTGAGCCAGGCTTTCCACCTTCATTTGTCCTCCCTGAATTACATCATAAGGATGCAATCACTTAGAGCCTAAAAATTCCTCCATAAACGAAGAAAAAAAACATAGTTTTGTTTCTGTAGATCTGGCCAGAGATTAGAATCCAGGAGACATTGGTGACTTTGTGGCTGCTATTCCTGTTGACGGGACCCTGAACATTTACTTAGCTAACAAAAGCTTTCCACAGGTTGATAAACTAACAGGCAAATTAAACCAGCAATCGTATAACCTTTTCTTTTTCTTTTTTTTTTTTTTTTTTTGAGACGGAGCCTCAAGCTATCCCCCTGAGTAGAGTGCCATGGCATCACAGCTCATAGCAACCTCCAACTCCTGGGCTCAAGCGAGTCTCCTGCCTCCGCCTCCCAAGTAGCTGGGACCA
>CAUYQV010132731.1:0-13615 GCA_963574575.1 Galagoides demidoff
CCCCCCCCCACCCCGGCGGGTGCGCGGGCGCGGCCCGGCCGGCTGGGGAGACCAAAACATTGTTGCCAGCTTCACAATTTGGTTTAGTGTTGGCCTCAACCTATTGCTCACAGGAAAAACAACAACAACAAAGCGCAAAGACCACCTTTGGCCCCACAGCAGCTCTGCAGAGCCCACAGAGTGCGTAGCTATTGATAAGCAGAGCGGTGCACACTCTATTTTTTTGTGTGTGGGCAACGTGTTCAAACAGAACATCATCTCGACTTCAGCCCTGCACATTAAATGGGGCAGCTCCAGTGCTCAACTGTCGTGGGTGGGTCACAGCTACCTCAGGCTGCCCTGCCTTGGGAAGTTGGAATCTGGTGGTTATGGTCATCAAAAAAGCTCAATAAAGCTGCAAGTGAATGCCAGGGGTTTTAAATCAGAGATAAAAACAGTACTTGGTTGAATTTTCCGACCAGATTTGGACTTCTTTTCCTCTCAGAGTCTTAAAGTCTGCCTTGAAGTACACATCCTGGGATCTCACAGATAATGACAGATAACTTTTTTAGAAGTTATGAACCTTCTGGAGACTATACATTTCAGACACCAGGAACACACCCATACGCACACTGTATGAACAAATATTTGCAGTAGTTGAACACGTCTTTTGGATCATCTTCTAAATTACTTATAAACTGAAGGCTGTGCATTTCCTGTAGGATCTGGAGAATTCTTCTGGTAAGTAATTACCAATTAAAACATGTTGGCAGCCTTCAGTGGAGCACATGGACAACAAAATGTGATTCTCTCCACTCCCTCACCTTCCCACAGCCCTCACCCTCATCCTCCCCAACCAGGGTGATGATGTTTGTTCCCATAAAAAGAGCTAATAAAATTAGCCTCCACTGTGATACAGGGAAAATCTTTATTTAATAAAATAATGCATTTTGCTCCATTCCCAGAACAGCAATAAAATGGCAGGACTGAGAGCTATAATAGCTCATCCACTTGGTTTTCACTGCATGTGTAAGAGGCTGTCATTTGTGGCCATGGGGAAGCTTGGAAAGCTGCTGCATGAAGGGACACGCTGCGGCTGCTTGCAACCACCCTCAGCAAGAACAGTTTGGTTACCAGTTTCCTTTGAAATATACTCTTTGTATCCACAAATCAAGTCTTCCCATGTTCTCTGTCTAGAAAAAGAGGTGGGGATTTCCCAAAGAGTACTCAGAATTTAATTGGTGAGGGAGGCATCGGTTGTTTCCACAGCTTAGAGCAAGCATCCAAGCCCCGGCCAGGCACTCTGGGAATCTGGAAATCCAAGACAGAATTGGGAGGATGTTTAATTGCCCTGCTGGGGGCTGATGCAGGCACTCAGGAAGCAGAAAGGCCCATCCGTACAGCAACAGGCCTGAACAACAGAGGTGCTGCAGATTGATAGAGAGGTCTGGAAGCTGAATGCTGGGTGCGGGAGAAAGTACAGGATACCCCCCTGCCAGCTAACCACACTGTCAACTAGATTTCAAAGCAGGAGGTTACTTTGGGTAGGGACAAGTGACAGAGCTGCCTTAGGCATTAGAATCAGTTCTGTAACCAATTCAAAGTCAAATCCAGGAAAAGAGAATTGAGGAGAGACGAATTCAAGTATTCTCTGACAGTTGGGTGGAAGTTGCAGTGGTGATGAAGATGATGATGGAGAAGATTAGAATAAAATGATGATGATTCTAAACACAGAGGTATTGCTTACATTCTCCTAGGCAAAGTTCTAAGTATTTTATGTTCATACCTTATTCGGTTCTAACAACCACCCCAGGAGGAAGAAATTATGACCACGTAAGTAAACTAAGCCATAGGAAAGTTACATGACTTGTGTAAGATCCCACAGTTAGCATGTGTCAAAGCTGATCCAAACACAAGCAGCCTGGCTCATATACTTAATACTTGATCAACATCATAATGTGTCAGAATCACCCGGAGGTGGAGTTGCTAGCTAAAAACCAGCACACCCAGTTCAATTTGAATTTCAGATAAACAATGAATAAATTTTTAGAGTATGTTCTGTGCAATATTTGCTAAGCCTGGCATCCATACAAGGAAGGCTTGTCAAAACATATGGCTGGGTCTCATCTAGAGAGAGTCTGATTCTGTAAGCCCGGGCAGGGCCTGAGAATCTGCATTTCTATCAAGTTCCCAGGTGATGTTAAGGTTGCCAGTCTAGAGACCACCTTCTGAGAACTACTGAGCTACATGATGGTGGTTGCAAAGCAGTATTAATGTTTTAAAACATTAACGGCCCAAGTTGATAAGTGAGAAGATTTTACCTAGAAATCCACATTTTCAAATTATATTTGAAAGATGTGGGCCCAGTGTGCCCACATTCTTTTTTAGGAGCTGACACTTAATATTGTTCAAACATTTTCTCTCTCTCTCTCTCTCTGAAGTCTAATGCCAAAGAGCAACACTGTATCATTTCCTAAGGACAATACTAAGCTAAGCATTATGCATCATTTTAAAGATACGAATATATCTAGGTTAAATTTGTGAAACAGGCAAAATCTACTTGGGAGTCTCCCATCATGGACCCATGTTTTTATTTAGCAACTTCAGCTGAATAGCAACTGGCCCTTTTATAGGGGGTTTGGGGTCTCCAGTTTGCTGTGGTCTTCTCTATCTTATCTCCTTGCCACTGACAGAGACCACTTGTCATTGATAATCAGGCATGTGTTTTTTTCCTTTCCTACAGCAGGATAAAGAGAAAAATGAAATATTTCTTACATCCACATCTCCACCAAATGTAGAGAGAAGACCAAGTGCTTCTTAGGGGGTGCTCTACCTATTCACTAAGTTATGTTTGCTGCCTAACCTCTGATAACCACTTGGATTTAACCTCTAGTTTTTCTTATGAACAATTCTATTATCACCTTTGTTTATGGCTATAAAATGATTTAGCAAATTCTTTCTCCATGGAGAGGGCAAAACCAAAACTTCTGCCTCGTTCAGATCAGTCACTACCAAGTCCATATTAGTAAGGGTGGAATTAATTGGGTTTATTGTATTTTTGAAATCCAAACACAGTTTCAATTACTACTAGCCACTAATGGCTTATAATGAAGGCAGAGCTTGTTAACTAAGCAAACAACTGGCATGTTTGTTTAAAGTGTAAATAGAAGGAAAATTCATGAACTGAATGAATGAATTCCCCGATTGTTCTCCCTCAGCTGTAAAGGAGCATTCAGCTGCCACAATATATATCACCACCTTTGTTAAAAGGATTAGCCTGCTTAAGTTATCTTTATCCGGTCACAGATCTTCTTAGTGGTGCGCTTACAAAGTAAATGTCTCTCTTAATTTTTCAAAGTTCTCATCTGCATCAATAAATGGCATTAAGGATAAGGAATCACCTGGCTATTGGGAATTCATAAATAATTGAGCTTTTAAGAACAATAGCATATTTCCTAATCTCAGACTGTGCCGGGACTCCGTCACAGACCAACACAGCATGCTTGTTGAGATAAAGGGACAATATGCCTCATATTTTCCAGGGTGGTCCTAGAGAGTATGGGACAGATGGTCATTCTCAGAGGTATTCAGCCTAACGTTTCCCTTTAAAAGGTAATAAACCTCACCAGAAACAAAAATAAACAAAAGCTTTTGCTCTCCGAAGTCTCCTGGTTTTAACTAACCCTTTCATTTAAAATTACGAGCCCTGTATTTCTTCTCTCCAAATGGAATGCATCAGATTTATGGGATATCTATAGCTAAATCCCATTTCTCTAGATGGTTTCCTTGACTCATCATTCTTTGGATGTATTCACCTTGGTGGAAGTGTGGCCAAGGTTTGCAAGAATTCTTTTCTTTCTAAATGATTTTTCCTATCCATGTCCCCATGCCTAGGTGGTTCTCTCCTTGGGATTCGAAAGCCACCTGGGTGTGTTTGGAATGTATTCAGCTGCAAGTAACAGAAAATACAAAAAAACAACGGGATACACAGGAGAGGTTTTTCCTTTCTCATAATAAGACCTCTTGGAGGAGGGCGTTTGCTGGGGTTGGTTCAGTGACTCGTCAATGCAGTGAGAACTATAGGTCTTTCTGTCTGCTCTTTGTCCTTACCAGATTCACTTGTTACCTCAAGCTCACAAGCTGGCCACCATGGCTCCGAGTGTCATGCTCATGCTCAACATAAAAGACATGCAGGTGTCATGCCAGCAACACTTTCATCAGGAAAGCAACTTTTTCTAGGAAGCTCCTAATGGATTTCCACTCTTTAGTTACCTCCAGCTATACAGCAGCATGGGAAAGACAGGTTGTGGTGTTTTTTGATTCTACTGTGGAGGCTGGACAAGGAATTAGGTCCCACATGAACAGCCACAGCACCCAAGCACTCTTTTTCATAAATAGTAGAAAGTCATCCATTGGGTCATGTTTTAGAATGCAAATACTTTAGGAAGGAATAATATACTCAAATAACTCACACCAGACTATTGGTAATATAGCATGTATGTCTTTCTGTGAGGGCACCTCAAAGACACAGTCTACCTATTTCCCATCTTAACCTCATGCTGGCTGGCATTCGTACCTTCAATTTACCTTCATGCTCTCCACAGATGACCAAACACCTTTGAAACTAATGGCAGTACTATACATTATAGTGGTTTTTAAGAACTCAGGCTCTGGGGACACAGCCCTGGCTGTGTTCAACTCCCAGTTCTTCCACTTGCTAGCTGCCACAAACATCATGGCTTAAAACAACACAATTTCTCTTTATTATACAGTTCCGTGCAGGTCGGAATTCTGATGCAAGTTTTACCAGGCTAAAATCTATGCTGACAGGAGTTAGGACACTGGTCCTTATGTGTGTATGTCAGGAGGTGACTGCAAGGGGCACAGGGGTCTTCTGGGGTGCTGGTCATGCTGTCTTTCGTGGTCAGAGTGCTAGTTACAGGGGCATATTCAGTTTGTGAACAGTCGACAAGCTGCATGCTTAAGACATACACTTTTCTGCCTATAGTATACCACAGTGAAAAGTTAAAAATAAACAGACACATACCCTGGGAGGGCTTTATCTTCTCCATGAAGATAAGGAGGCAAAGATGAAGTTAGAGCTCTCTTAATATGGACAGAACTGAAAGAAGAGACTGGGCAGCCTACCCTCTGGTTTGGTTTAATGTACGCAAGGCCAATTTCCAACACTAACTTGATACATACATACATACATATACATATATATATATATATTTTTTTTTTTTTTAAAAATCTCTTGAGGACAGTTTTTCTTTAATTTGCTTTAGCTATAGAGTCACATTTCTGTTCCAAGTGAAAGGTACCTTGTATCCTTCAGACACACCTGTGAAAACAGAACTGATACTGTCATATATCCTGTCTGCTTCATTTTCTCTCAGACACAGTGAAAAACATGCCACAATAATAAACCCCTTTTTCCATCCTGGCCAGCTGGAAAATTACGTTATGACTGAAATGACATCATTCAGCTACGACACTGAGCCAGCGGCTGCTCTGAGCAATCTGGGTGAGACAGTGACAGCATGGATGCAAGTGCCACTCAGCCACGAATCCCACCCCTTTTATTAGCAAATGGCTTTTTTATTGCCATGACATTTTGAAAATGAAACTGTGACACTACATTGTCTGAGGCCATTGATCACCCAGCATCCTTTATCTTTGAAATGCACCACATTGGCCAGGGGTGTCCTGTTTCAAAATAGTGAAGACAAGAATGAGCCTAGAGGAGAGCTCATTTTAAATAACTAGTTCCAAGGGGAGAAGACCAGGGGCCAAGGCCAGGGCCAAGGCAGTGATGATTCCCAGGGGATGATTTAGTGTTCCCTCTCACACTCTCTCAATTGTCTTCTGTATAATACACATATAATACTCCAGGCAAAATCTCAGCATGCTTATTAGGCAAACATAACATCATGACAAGGCCACAACCCTCCTCCACCTTTTCAACTGTTAGGCTGGACCATAAGAAACTGCTGATTATGTGCCGTTTTCAACCTCCTAGGCGGGCAGTTTCATATGGCTCATCCTAATAGACTGCCTGTCCCCCAGTGACCCTCCTCTGCAAAAATACTGGGAGTCTGTCATAAGATGTAGGGAAATGGCCATATTTCCCAAGGAACAGAGAACTAGAAATGCTGCTGCCCCTCACTGTATAACGGTGCACACAAATGACTGTCCTCGGAAAGAGTAGGACCTCGACCAGTGCCTTTTCTGTCCTCTGCCCGCATACCCTCAAGTCAACAGCAAATGCAGGAGTGGCCAGAGCAGGGAGACAGGAACACAACTGACCCTGCCCCTTGAGGGAGGCTGGGAGGACCTGCAGGTGATATGCTCCAGGCTGAAAGGCCACACCTGCAAGCCAGGGGCAGGGGCCTGGGACATCCCTGCAGAGAAGCTGGGATCCTAACTGGGCAGCAGCATTTCAGCTGACTGGCTTATCACAGGTGTCTGACTCTTGCACATGAGAGTGAAAAGCCCAGGTCAGAGATAGCACTGTGTTTCAGACACCCCAAGGTGAAGATGCAGGCCATGTTCAGTTTGCTGGCTGCCGAGGAAGGCTCTGGGAAAGACCACAGTCTGGATCTGGTGGAGGACAAGTGGTGAGGGGAAGGTGAGAGCGTATTAGGGGACTGTCAAGGTGAAGAAAACTAGTTCAGGGAAGAAGAGTGAACGGGGCAGTGACCCAAAGATTCCAAGGCCTGCTCAGATCTGGTTCCCAACAATCCTGCTGCAGCTGAGATAGATGGGATGTGGTCTGAGCTGGAGAGATGAGCCAGAGCTGGAGCCAGAGCTGGAGAAGGTGGGGGCTGGTTCTGGAATATGAGGCCATGAGATCCAGAAGGGCTCTTAGAGGCCGCACCTCTTCCCATTCTCATGTAGAAAACAAGACCCAGGGAGCCAGAGTCCTTTGTGCCACAGGGTGGGAGCTGCCTGCCTGCTGTGGGGCAGCCCCACCTCCACAGGGCATCTTAGTCAAAACTGTTTTACAAAGGCCCAGTCACATCAGAACTAACAGAGACCCCCTTGCCTGAAACTGATGACTCACCCCAAGCTAGAAGTGTGTGGGGACTCAGAGCAGTTCGTGCCACCCTCTGCAGCCACCTTTACCAATGCTTCCCAGATGGATGTGACACCAGGTTACAGAGGCTGACAACTAAGATGCTCACCCTGGGAAGACAACCTGGCCTTTTCTCCAGCTGACAAAGGGCTACTCCTAAGGGAAGTTTCAGTTTTTTATTTTCTATCTTCGTGGTTATTCACCAGTTTCATGTGGGAAGAAAATAACAACAAACAAGAGAAAGAAAACATTTCGTACTATTTTCTAAGTATAAAAGTATGATATATTTTTCATAGCTGTGTAATGATAATAGTTTACCTAATTATTTTCAAATTTTCTCCCTTGTTCCTTCATTCTTTTTATTTTTGTTTTTTAAAGGCTTCAAAAATTCACCTTTGGGTTGAACACATCTGCGGGAGAAAAAAGCCTGGCATAAAGAAAAACCGGGTTATGCTGGAGCGTCAATGCGCGTAACCTTAACTACAGCTTGTTTGCTTTTGCAAACACTGTAGTGTATGAAATAAAATATTAATAGCCATTACCTCAGTTCTTCTGAGAACAGACCTGAGTCACAGTTCTCGTGTGGCAAGATTTCCACACATGCACCTCACCGTGAATGCTACTCACGTTATGAGGGACGGAAGGCTCAAAGCCGGCAAGACCAAACTGAGTATGTGTTTTTAATTCCATAATGTCATGGGGAACGTTGCTTATTTTGGAAACCAAGTTCACTTCTCCTGAATTTACCACCCATTACACATTTCAAGACTAATCACCTAAAAATGTACTAGGAGAGATGGCAAAATTATTTTTAGCTTAGAAAGGAAAATAGTGGAATAAGATTAACGTCTCTGTTATTTACCAGCAGCTAGATGTGCAATTGCTCAGCTGAACTCTCTGACACTCGAAAGCATCAAAGTATCTATGTTAACGAATAGATTTCCAACGCTTCATATTTGTGCCTTGGAAATGGACATAATTAGATTTTATGACTGGTCTTAATTATGCCAAAGACATTGGGCTTCCTGGGGGCTTCTGCTAGGTCTGGTTTCCCCTATTCTCCCTCTGCCTGGCCACTGTCTACTTGATAAGCTTTAGACTCTCAGTGGCTTAAAAACCAACTTTTCGACAGCTTTGTGTGTGATTATCCAGCAGCATTTCTTAAATGAAAGAATGAAAGCTGAGCAGCCAGCCCAGTACCTGGCACACAGTAAACACACCACAAATGTTAGCCCCCTTTTTGCTTCTCCACATCTTACGTTCTCTCTTAGATTGATAAGTGCTTTCAAGTCTGTGTTTAGAATTGATTCTTCAAATCCCCCATGAGATAGTGTAAAGTGAACATTCCACTTTTATTGGCGAGGGGCCGAGAGAGGGAGGATGGAGAATTTTCTCTGTGGGATGGGATCCTGGCGCCATCAGAGACTGGACTAAAACTCGCTCTCTGCCACAGCTTAGCAGCGGGGCTCCTGGGCTAAATTTCTTCTTTAGGTGGCCTGCCACACCAAGGTGTGTTTTTTAAATCTGCAATAAAATTTGGTGTGGTTGGAGAGGCAGTGGTGGATGGGAACCCACCCACAGGCAAATGACGTCAAAAAGCTAGAGGGAAACATTGGGCTTCTCTGTTCTCGAGAAGCTTCTGCTATGTTAAGCAACCCGAGAAGGAAGCTGACTTTCCATTAAAAAAAAGCCACTTTGGCAGCTGTCAGAGACAGGCTGGTGTCTTATACTTCCCCTCTCAGGAAAAGTGGGGAAAATAATTTCCATAAGTTGGAAAGGAAGAAACTAGCAGTTCAAAGAATCTTTGAGCTTGAAGGGAACTTGAAGGGCACTTAGCGCAACCTCCACCATCAAGAGAAAATAAGGAAACTGAGGCTCAGAGCACACTGGGGACTAATCCTCACCCCTGGATTTCCAAGGCAGCCCACCATCTATGCCTTGTGGCTTTCGCAAAGCCAGCGGCCTGCACTGTGGCCAGCTGCTTAGAGGGGACAGTGCCTCAAGTTCCAGTTTGTAGAGATGCTTCAACAAAGGCTCACAGATGGCTGGAGGGAGACTGCCCTCGCCCACTGAGACCCTGAGACCAGAGATCTTGCTTGGGAAGAGGCTCTGGGAAGGCCGGCGTGTGTGTGTGTGTGTGCGTGGGTGTGTACCTATACATAGGGGGCACAAAAGGAGACAGGCCCTTCTCTCTTTTGTCTGTTCTTATGGAAAACAACCTGATGTATAGTCTCTGTAAACCAGCACAGCTTTTCCTTGCTGGTTTCTGCGCCTGGCCAACACTGTCTACATGCATTAGGGCTCTCCTGTTAACTGAGTTAGGGACCAACCACTGGGTCTGCCAGGGCTTCAGTTTTCTCCTCTGTAGTAAGGGCTCAGAGGCACTAGCTAGGGTATGGGAGTTGAAGCAGTGTGCAGAGATGACAGAGCTGGGCTGGCCACACCTTCCACACCTGCCTGCAAGTGTGGGTCTTCTCTGTGTCGTCAGGAAACCAACTCCAAGGGTGGCCCCCACAGACCTGTGTTTTCCTCAGGAAATTAACTCTTCCACCCGTAACCTTCCAAAAGGGAAATCCTTCAGTTAATAAAGCAAACAGTAATACCCTTATAATTTCTAAAGGCCCTTTACATCCACCTTTTCTCTTTCTTTTAATTGAACCTCAATAGCTTTGCAGGGGTTGTGGGCTCTTGTTCCCTTCAGAGGAGGGTATGGAGGCTCAGAAGAGGAAAAGATAGACCCAGAATTACAAGCTGATATGCAGCGGGGCTAGAACACACACCGGGCTCTCCTTTCTAACACCACTCAGATGTGCATATGTAGGGACCAGCTCCATGACCATGGTTGAGCTGGACAAATGGGACACAGAAGGTGGACAGTGATGCTGAACCATGCATTTAGCAAGTATTTACTGAGGGCCTACTAAGTGGCAGGTCTTGTTTTTTTTTTTTTGTAGACGGAGCCTCAAGCTATCCCCCTGGGTAGAGTGCCATGGTATCATGGCAGGAGGAGGAGCTCAAAGCAACCTCCAACTCCTGGGCTCAAGCGAGTCTCCTGCTTCCGCCTCCCAAGCAGCTGGGACCACAGGCGCCCGCCACAACGCCCGGCCATTTTTTTGGTTGCAGCCATCATTGCTGTTTGGCTGGCCCGGGCTGGGGATTCGAACCCGCCAACTTAGGTGTACGTGGCTGGCGCCCTAGCCGATTGAGCCACAGGTGCCGAGCTGGCAGGTCTTGTTTTAGTGGCTTAGGACATATTAACAAACAAAAATGCCAGGAACTAGGGTCCTCACAGAGCTCACAGTCTAACAGGGTGAGACATTCCACGAACACAGTTCTTTGCTTCTTTATTAAATTGTTCCCTTCTTTCCCTATTTCAGTTCCTGCATTTCCGTGGTACAAACTCAGTTCATGTTTGGATCTGCATCATGCTTCATTATCCACTGCTCATGCCCATCCTCTGCAGGGCCCCAGCCCCCTCCCCCAGCCCCACTCTCCACCCCCTGCAGAAATGACAGAGATGATGGATGGCTCCTCACAGCGTCTGATTGCTCTAGTCTGAGTGTTGGCAGTTGTTAGTGATGGGTGTTATTATCTGATCACTGATAGATTTCATTGTTTGTAGCTTTCTAGCATGGCTTTTACTAGAAGTCCTGTGTGAGTTTGGGTGTCAGCGTGTGTGTGTGTGTGTGTGTGTGTGTGTTTCCCAGAGTATATTTTATGATAGGTTTTAACAGAGTCAGGGCAAAAATGAGGTAAGCAGCTTTCCAATAAGGGCCCAAGGATACACACAGGGAAGGTACATTTAAATGACAATGCTGTCCATCTAAACAGAACCACAGAAGTGAAATGACAGAAGGACATGTGTTTCTATGGTTTTCATTAAACTAGAACTTCAAATCCAAATTTTTCTTTCTTTATTTATCTTTTCTACATGCTATTCTTAATTTCATTCCCCAAAGGTTGGCTCCCCCATCCCACCTCTTGTTATCTGGGGATTTGGGGCAGTTACTTAATGCAATCGCAACCATAATTGAATTTATAATGTTTTTAAATTACCTGTCTTAAACAATATGTAAGTGGGGTACAAAGAAACAATATTGTACATTTACTAAAAGATCATCACTTCCTCTTGAGCGTGTTATTGGGATGAACTAAACTCATTCTTTCACCAGGAAAAAAAGGATGAGAAGGAGAAATCACATAAAAGCTTAAGTAGCAACTCAAAAATTATTTTCTTGGTTTATTTTATGTTGCAGCTACACAAGCCATCCCCCTTTGTGTGTCCATCAATAAGATATCTGTTGTGCTTTTGTACAAAGAACAAAGATGCTTTTATCAATTCTCAAAAGTCTGTAGGACAAACCATTCATGCTGTCAAACCCCCTAAAACCCTTTCAACAAATAATGAAATCCATCAGTGACAAATGTCAACATACTAATTTGTTAAATGCAAAACAAAAGCAACATTCAGACAAGGCGCTTCATTTCATGTTATATCAGCACTCCAATTTGTACCAAGTTTATGGCAACCCACAGATCATGCAATATTAAACAGGACTGTATTATAATGACTAAAACTGGAACAATACACCGCCCTTAGCTAGAATGCTAATAGTGCAGCTGAAATGCGTGCTACGATTCTAGCACATTCAACCCCTTCCAAACTACTAGAAATTCTACAAAGACACCTATTGCTAATAAAGAGCTGCTGGCATAACAAAAATAAATGACTTTTAGATGGATGAGGAAAAAAACTTGCAACACAAAATTGATGTCCTAGAGAATGCCTTAGAACCTTCTTAGGCCAACATGACCAATCAGAGATGTATAATGACAGGATCTTTGATTTTTATTTTTGATCATGATGTCTCTTAATTGAGACTATCGTATTCTACAATTCTGGAAGAATTTCACAAAAAAGCGCCTGAAGGAAACAACAGGATAAGTGATACTGAGGGGCAGAGGTCTACCTGCAGGGTGAAGGGGAGACCCTCTGAATAATATGTCCCTGAGATTTAAAAAAACTGCTTCAAATAATGCCTAGTGCCCCAGAGGACTCAAACCATTACTGTCAGACACTTAGTGGGTCTGGCACAGGCTTTGGGGCCAAACATACTTGAGTTCAAATTCTGGCTTAAACATATTGACTTCAGGTCAAGTTCTTTACCTCCGTAGGTCTCAGCTTCCTAACACTGAAATGAAAATACCAACCAGTTTGCAGGGAAGCTATAAGGATTTCTTGTGCTATTTCTAGTGAATATGCCAAATATTCTTGATACATGAGTGCCTTGGTCAGACTTCCCTCAGGTTATCTGGTCTTGCCTCCTTTACATTTGGGGAGATTACATTGGCTTGTGGGCAGCTCAAGAGAAGATGCAGGAAAGCGCACCGTTTTGGACAAAGGGACGGCTAAATGGAGTAGCTATGGTGTGCTGTCATCAAATGGCAATCACAAATGTTTTAGTGATATTTTAAAAAGTTTATCTAGATAGATTTCCATGTATCTTCAACCAATTCAATTACCACAAAAAAGATGTTGAGGATGACACCTGCTGTGCAGGCCAGATCCCTTTGTTACTACTTTCCCTATAACAGGACTTGCTGCCCTGTTGCAGTCTTTACAACAGGCAAACAAGCAGAGCTACTTCAAGGAACTTCAAATGCAAAAAGCTACCAAGAAAAGATAAAAATGAACTTTCGATGTTCTTTCAAATCACCAAATCTCTCTCTCTCTCTCTCACACACACACACACACACGGCATATTCCTATAAGAAAAGCCTAGGAAACTGAAGACCAGAAAATGGATGTATCTACATTGCAGTAAATGATTGATAATCACATCTTTGCAGAAGTCACCCAAATCACGATTGCTAATGTCTTGGGTAAATTCCCAATTGGGCAATTGCCACCTCCCTGTCTAAAATACCATTCTTTGCCATTTCTTTTCTTTTCTTTTTTTTTTTTTTTTGAGACAGAGCCTCAAGCTGTCCCCCTGGGTAGAGTGCCATGGCATCACAGCTCACAGCAACCTCCAACTCCTGGGTTCAAGCGAGTCTCCTACCTCAGCCTCCCAAGTAGCTGGGACCACAGGCCCCCACCACAACACCCGTCTATTTTTTGGTTGCAGCCATCATTGTTGTTTGGCAGGCCTGGGCTGGATTCGAACACACCACCTTAGGTGTATGTGGCTGGTGCCCTAGCCACTTGAGCCATAGGCATCCAGCCAACAATTTCTTTTGGATACAAAACATTCCTGTGCTTCTAGTCCTCACCAGGGTGTGGTGTAGGGGGAGATATTAAACAGATGCTGTTTCACCTGCACAGTGACCTGTGTTTCAGCAGCCGACCCCACTCACCCTACCCCCACGCTGGATCCGTTTGTGGAGCTGGGGCACAACCCAGAAAGGAAACTGATAAACATCACGTACATTGGACCCTGTTAACCCTTCCGCACCCCTTTCTATATATTCAGAGTATATGTGAGCAAGAAATATTACATGACATAGTCACTGGGAAGAAGACCCAGTCAACAAACAGCATATGCAAGTCACCTTGAA
>CAUYQV010132732.1:0-18790 GCA_963574575.1 Galagoides demidoff
TGGCGGGCGCCTGTGGTCCCAGCTACTTGGGAGGCGGAGGCGGGAGACTCGCTTGAGCCCGGGAGTTGGAGGTTGCTGTGAGCTGTGATGCCATGGCACTCTACCCAGGGGGATAGCTTGAGGCTCCGTCTCAAAAAAAAATATGTTAATGAATTTCTAAGTGAATAATTATAAGGGAGATGTCAGAAAACTATAATCAACTAGCTCAGGTTTTAATATGTGTTTTAATACATGGTGCTTCTAATGGTTTTAAAATGATGATGATGATAACAACCCAAATCACTTTAAAGGCTTTCATGTTTTGTCAGGTACTGTACCTTTGAGGTACTTGGCTGAAGTTCGTCATGCCAACTGGCATCACTCACCCACTCCTTCACTCGTAGGGTTTTTTTTTTTTTTGAGACGGAGCCTCAAGCTATCCCCCTGGGTAGAGTGCCACGGCATCACAGCTCATAGCAACCTCCAACTCCCGGGCTCAAGCGAGTCTCCTGCCTCAGCCTCCCAAGTAGCTGGGACCACAGGCGCCTGCCACAGCGCCTAGCCATTTTTTGGTTGCAGCCATCATTGTCCTTTGGCGGGCCCGGGCTGGGGATTCGAACCCGCCACCTTGGGTGTATGTGGCTGGCGCCCTAGCTGCTTGAGCCACAGGGGGGTTTTTTTTGTTTGTTTCTTTGTTTGTTTTTGAGACAGCCTCAAACTGTCACCCTGGGTAGAGTCCTGTGGCATCACAGCTCACAGCAACCTTCAACTCCTGGGCTCAAGCGGTTCTCCTGCCTCCGCCTCCCAAGTAGCTAGGACTACAGGTGCCTGCCACAACACCCTGCTATTTTTTGGTTGCAGCCATCATTGTTGTTTGGCAGCCTGGGTTGGATTCAAACCCACCAGCTGAAGTGAATGTGGCTGGCGCCTTAGCCGCTTGAGCCACATGGGGTAAGTTTTTTGAGTCCCATGGAGAGAAAGGATTACTTTTCCATAGGCTGCTTGCCCCACCCCACCTCAGTGCAGTGAGCTTATGCTAGAATTTTGCTTGTCCTTTTGCAAATGCTGGGCAACAGAGTCAGCAGTCTGTTTTCAAATACTGCCTAGAAATTGAAGGTTTTGTTTGTTTGGTTTGAGACAGAGTCTCACTTTGTCACCCTTGGTAGAGTGCCATAGTGTCATAGCTCACACCAACATCAAACTCTTGGGCTCAAGTGATTCTCTTGTCTCAACCTCCTGAGTAGCTGGGGCTACAGGCACCCACTACTATGCCTGGCTATTTTTAGAGACAGGGTCTCACTCTTGCTCAGGCTGGTCTTGAACCTGTGAGCTCAGGCAATCCACCCACCCCGGGCCTCCCAGAGTTCTAGGGTTATAGGCATGAGCCACTGTGCCCAGCCCCCCAAATTTAAGTTTAAGTCAAATTAAATAATATTTAAGCGAATCGAACTGTAAAATGCCCTCCCCTGCAAAAGCATTTTGGAGCCCTTTATTGAGCAACAGTTGTTTCTGACTTCACTGGCACTGAGGCCTCCAGGCCTCCTGCACTAGGAAATGGGGTTCTAGGTCCAGGAATTCAATTTTAGGAAAAGAAGATTTTTGCCTGTAGTCCCAGCTACTCGGGAGGCTGAGGCAAGAGGATCTCAAGCCCAAGAGTTTGAGGTTGCTGTGAGCTATGATGCCACATACTCTACAGTCTACCCAGGGTGACAGAGTGAGACTCCGCCTCCAAAAAAAAAGAAAAGAAAATTAAGGGCAGTGCCTGTAGCTCAATGGTTAGGGCACCGGCCACATACACCAGGGCTGGAGGGTTCACACCCAGTCCAGGCCTGCTAAACGACAACTATGAAAAATAGCCAGGCATTGTGGCAGGCACCTGTAGTCCCAGCTTCTTGGGAGGCTGAAGCAAGAGAATCTCTTGAGCCTAAGAGTTTGTGGTTGCTGTGAGCTGTGATGCTACTGCACTCTACCAAGGGTGACAAAGTGAGACCCTGTCTCAAAAAAAAAAAAAAAAGAAAATTAAAATAAAATTTTTTCTAACCAGGGAAGAATTTGTTAGAATAAAAATGTTTAATAGGCCAGGTGAGATGGCTCACCTCTGTAATCCCAGAATTTTGGGTGGCCAAGACAGGAGGATTGCTTGAGGCCAGGAGTTCCAGACCAGCGTGGGCAACATAGTAAGACCCTGTCTCTACAAAAAAATTAGATTAAATATAATTAAATTAAAAATTTGCTGGGTGTTCTGGTGCATCTATAGTCCTAGCTACTCAGGAGATTGAGGTGGGAGGATTGCTTGAGCCCAGGAGTTCAAGGACACAGTGAGCTAGATCATGCCACTGTACTCAAGCCTGGGTGACAGAGTGAGAGATCCTGTCTCTAAAAGAAAAAAAAAATGGTTTAGAATTATTTTTCTTTTTCCTTTTTTTATTGTGTTAATAGAATTAATTTTGAATCCAATTTTTTGTCATGCAGTTTTTCTGTTCAGGTATATTTCACATAAAATAAAATGATGTACCCAGGCTTGGTGCCTGTAGCTCAGTGGCTAGGGTGCCAGCCACACACACCAAAGATGGCAGGTTCAAGCCCAGGCTCAGCCTGCCAAACAATAATGACAACTACAACCAAAAACTAGCCGGGCGTTGTGGTGGGTGCCTGTAAGTCCTAGCTACTTGAGAGGCTGAGGCAAGAGAATTGCTTAAGCCCAAGAGTTGGAGGTTGCTGTGAGCTGTGACACTATGGCACTCTACCAAGGGTGACATTGTGAGACTCTGTCTCAAAAAAAAAGAAAGAAAGAAAAATAAATAAATAAAATGTACCCATTTTCATATAGAGTTCAAAGAGTTTTCACAATTGTGCACAGAACATTACAATCACCTCCAAAAATTCCTTCATGTCTTTCCCATTCATTCTCCCTAAGACAACAACTAATCTGAGTATTTCATTAGATTAGTTTTTCCTGGTTTAGAATTTCATACAAATAGAATAACAGTATTTCTTTTGTGTCTAGCTTCTTTCAGTCAGCCTTATGTCTGTGAGATTCATCTATGTTGTTCCTATATATCAGTAGTTTTTTCCTTGCTGTGTACTATCTCCTTACCCTGTTGTTATTTGTCAATTCTGTTGTTGGATACCTGGGCTGTTTCCAGTTTTTTGTTATTATGCATAAAGCTAATCTGAACATTGTATACAAGTTTTTGTGTTGACATATTATAGTAGCATGCTGTGGCCGGCTCATCACAGCATATTTTGTACATCTCTTTGTACTCAAAAGGGTAGTTAAGGGTACATGGCACACCTCCTGGGTGAGAGGTACAACAGGGACAATTTGGTTCAGTGGTGTCATCCTAGTAGCTTGAAATAAGCCATGGTGGGAGTATTTACACCACACATGGCAAATGCTACAAATTAAAGCCATTTTCTTCCTGGAGAGCTGGTTGTTAAACATTCACCAGCACACTATTGGACATACATTTTCATTTCTCTAGAGGAAGTATCTAGGCATGAGATTGCTGGATTGCATGGTAGGTCTACGTTTAACTTTATACGAAACTGCCAAACTGTTTCTAAAACGTCTGTACCATTTGAAAATTCCAACAACAATGTATGAAGGTTCCAGTTTTTCCACATTCTCATTGATATATGGTATTGTCAGTCTTTTTAATTTTAGCCATTGAATAGTGAAGATCCAAATAGGAGGAGATGGGAATGGAGGCTACCTAAAAGTACAGTAAACAGAACTTCTGCCTTTCTTCTTATAGGCAGAGACATCACTTAACAAATACATGTTGAACCATGTTAAGGCCTCCTCACCTAGTGACCTTCCTCTGATCATTCCCATTTTACTACAGAGGGATGTTGAATCTCCAAACAGGAGAATGTAGTCACTTGAAACACAACATGCCATTCCTAGTGTTTGGGAAAATACTTAAAAAGAAAAATATCTTGGCAAACCAGTGAATTCTCTCCACAAAGTAGAAAAGATTGAAAAGGTTTTAATACTGACTGCGATGTGCACCACAAGCAATCCACTATAGATATTTTGAAGATAGAAATCTCATCCTTGGCTCGGAGCCTGTGGCTCAAGCGGCTAAGGCGCCAGCCACATACACCTAAGGTGGCGGGTTTGAATCCAGCCTGGGCCCGCCAAACAAGGATGGCTGCAACCAAAAAATGGCCAGGCGTTGTGGCGGGCGCCTGTAGTCCCAGCTACATGGGAGGCTGAGGCAGGAGACTCGCTTGAGCCCAGGAGTTGGAGGTTGCTGTGAGCTGTGATACCATAACACTCTACCCAGGGGGATAGCTTGAGGCTCAGTCTCAAAAAAAAAGAGAAAGAAATCTCATCCTTTTATATGCAGTCAGATACAACCCATTACAAACACATTCATTCTCAAAATAAACTTGTGCTCAATAAGAGAACCTGACACCACCATTTGGTACACATAGTTCATCCCAGATTCACCTGGTAATTGGAGTGGCCATGTGTGTCAGTTAATTACCTCTATCTATGGGAAAACTAAAACTCTTATCTTTATAAGTAGGTAACAACGTAGAACCAGGTAGGGAGATCAAATTCCCATGGAAACAGGGGTGCTGTTTTCTTTCTTTCTTTCTTTTTTTTTTTTTTTTTTGTAGAGACAGAGTCTCACTTTATCACCCTAGGTGGAGTGCCCTGGCATCACACAGCTCACAGCAACCTCCAACTCCTGGGCTTAGGCGATTGTCTTGCCCCAGCCTCCTAAGTAGCTGGGACTACAGGTGCCCACTATTTTTCTTTGTTGTTGTTGCAGCTTTGGCCGGTGGCCAGGTTTGAACTGCCACCCTAGGTATTTGGGGCCCACCGCCCGGGGTGCTGTTTTCATTGATGTTTACGTTTCAAAGAAATGGCTCTGAGGCTCTTAAGAAGAAAAAAAAAAAGATAAAATCTGGGGTTGTAAAACTGGCAAGAGACCTACCTGGCTTTTAAAATGATTTACTGCCAGATTTGGTGGCTCAGGCCTTACATTCTAGCACTTTGGGAGGGGGCAGGATTCCTTGAGATTACGAGTTCAAGACCAGCCTGGGCAAAATAGCAACAAAGCATAGCAAGACCTGTCTCTTGTGCTCTCTTTAGGGCATTACAACCAAAGGGTATATGGCACACTTCCTGGGTGAGGGGCACAACTACAACAGGGACATTACCTAACAAATACAAACATTGTAACCTAACCATTTGTACTATCATATTAATCTGAAATTTTTAAAAAAGAAGTGTCTCTACCAAAAATAATATTTTAAAAATCAGCTAGGTGTGGGCATAGCCTGTGGCTCAAAGGAGTAGGGAGCCAGCCCCATATATGGGGGGGTGGCGGGTTCAAGCCCAGCCCTGGCCAAAACTGCAAAAATAAAATATAATAAAATAAAATAAAGTAACTTTGCTAAAAAAAAAAAAAAAGTCAGCCAGGTTTGGTGGCACGTGTCTGTAGTGGCAGAAGGATTGCTTGAGCCCAGGAGGTCCAGGCTGCAGTGAGCTCTGCTCCTGCCACTGCACTCCAGCCTGGGCAAATATCTCTATCTCTAAGGAAAAAAATTACATATATCTCAAAGGGACAGAGAAAAAGCTTGCAGTGATAAGTTTCCTGAAGAAAATGCTCTAGGAAAAAGGGGGAAAGCTTCTCTTTTGACACCAGAGAAAATTCAATTTTTAAAAATTCCACACATTGACCAGCACTCTGCTCCATTCCAGGCTCACACTTCCCTCTTCTCTCTTGGCCACTTACGACTAGTCTTTCAAAATCCACATCAGCCCCATTCCTAAAGAAGCCCTCCCAGAACAGCAGCCCGCCCCTTTTAGGGCCTGAGCCCCCATCCTGTCACATCAAAAAAGCGCTGTCACCAAAAACTGTGACTACAGTTTCCTAGAGATTATAAACATTGTGGATCAACTGGTCTGATTCCAACCCATTTCAAAGATGGTAAAACTGAGACAGGAAAATCCTCAGAGCGCTTATTGACCCACAAAGGGTAGTTAAGGATTTCTCCACCCAGATTTCTAAACTTCTAAGGTCAGACCCAAGTACAACGAAAGAAGTCCTGCGTTATTCCTCCACCGAACGATTTAAGTTAAAAGCCCTTGGCACGCAGGTCTGCGCTTGCGCCAGTCAGAACTAGCGAACTAGCCTCTGATCGACCTAGACATTTCAGGCCCCCCCTCCTAATCCGGAACCCGACCGACATTCCGTCGCTCTGGCCTTGACAGGCGTGACCTTCATTCAATAAGAATGGAGAGGCTGAGTCCCACAAAGCCAATGGTGAAAGCCTGAGGGGTTGTGGAGGCGGACCCTGTGAGGAAACTAGAAGACAGGCCCAAGATGGAGGCGGCGGCGGCCATAGCGGCGTGACAGGTGAGGGCGGGCTTGGTAGGGCTCGGTTTCTGGAGCCGCCGCCGGGCACGGGCAGGGAGCCCGAACTGAAAGCTCAGCTCCAGGATGTCAGTGCCTAGACTCCGGCGTCTCCCGCCCGGAACCGGAGGAGTGGTTTGACCCGGGGCGAGACCATCGTCGACAGCGGGGGTGGGGTGGGTAGGCAGGCAGGAACAGACAGCCAGGCTGCTGGTGATGGTTTTGCCCGTCGCGAGTGGCAGCGCGCTTGCGCAAAGCCGGAAGCCCTTCGGTAGGCGGGACTCTGTTGTGTGGGGCCTGGGTTGGTAGTTGTGATGCTCGGATTCCGTCTTAACCCGGGTTAAGGTGTTTGGTGACTCTTTCTTATCAGCTCCGAGAATGCATGCAGAGACGGCTCACTTTCCGGTTTCTTATTCTGGACTAATGTCTGACCCCCTAGGGGAATGTCTGAGGATTCCCTGGTTACTCCTCTTCAACCCTCCTTAACCCACTTTCACGGCCCCTCATTCAGTTTACACTAGTAATATGTCTTTGACCCCTTCATTAGTTGCCAGGGAGAATTTTGGAGTCTCTTCTTACCTTCGTTTTTCTCACCGCAGCAACATTACCTTCCTTTTCCTTTCCCCATGACAGTATCTGGTGATCCAATGTTACCCCCGCCCCTTTTGGCTCAAAGTTTGGTGACCCCCCCATTATCTTTCCTTCTCCCCCATTACAATTCCTAGTGATCCCTGTTACATTTCCTTTCAGCATAGTGTCTGGTGACCCCCTATGAATCCTTCATCAGAGAGTCTTGTGACGTCGGTCACCTAACAGGTCTGTGGTCCTGCCATCCACATTGCATCCCGAGAGTTAGGGATGCCCACAACGTCCTTTAAGAACGTGTTTGGTGCAACTTCCATTTACCCAAACTAAGAGCAATGTCTGGTGATCCTCTCTTTCCCACCATCCTGTTTGTGACTCCTTCCCACGGTATCTGGTAACCTTCCCCACCCCCTTTTCCATCAAAAATCCAGGACATTCCACTCATGCCCCTTATGTACCTGACACTTAAGTGCAGTTCTTTTTCACTGGGCCCCAGAAGAGTCATGTGTGCACCTGTACCCTCCAGGACAGTGTGTGCTATCTCCCACTGTGTTCCCTCTCTTCCCTCCCCACCCTGTGCAGTGAATCTGAGACCTGGGCACTCAAGAGTGAAACAAACAGGAGGGTTTGAGCAAAGGAGGAACTGGGTGGACCGCAGGTGTGAACATTTTGGGGGTTGTTGTGTGGAAATTAACCTGCAGGGGCCAATGGGAGCCTGGAGATGGAATTTTAATTTTTTTTTATTTTTAATTATGGTTATAGGCAGTGCCTGTGGCTCAAAAGGGTAGGGTGCCAGCCCCATATGCCAGAGGTGGCAGGTTCAAACCCAACCCCAGCCAAAAAAAATTATTATGGTTACAAAATAGTTGTACATATTCATGGAGTATATGTGATACAAATGTACAATGCATAATGATAAAATCAGGGTAATTGGATAGCCATCACCTCAAACATTTATCATATCTTTCTTTATTTCTAATTCCTCTCTTGCAGTTATTTTGAAATATACAATAAATTATTGTTAACTCCAGTCACTTTGTGGTACTACTGAACACTAACATATTTTTGTACCCATTAACCATCCCCCTCATTATCCCTCCTTGCTATTCTTTCCTGCCTCTGGTAACCATCATTCTGCTCTATATCTCCATGAGTTCAAGGGGTATTTTTGGCTCCCACTTATGGGTGAGAACATGCAATATTTGTCTTTTTGTGACTTGCTTACTATCATATCCTCCAGTTCCATCTATGTTGTTGAAAATGACAGGATTTCGTTCTTTTTTATGGCTGAATGATATTCCATTGTTTCTGTGTATTACATTTTCTTTATTAGTTCATTCATTGATGGCTGGAACTTGAATTTTATTTTTTCCCCTGCTTCTTTGCTTTCAGACTATCATTATTGGACCTCTGAATTCTTCCTCTGTCTTCTCCTAGGAGCCCCATGGCACCTGCCCACCCCCACCTCAGCTCATCTTGACAAAGTCTTAGGCTCCATGGAGCCACCAAGGGGCCCCCCTGCCAATGGGGCTGAGCCATCCCGTGCAGTGGGCACCGTCAAAGTGTACCTGCCCAACAAGCAACGCACGGTGGTGAGTCATGGGAGCAAACCTGTCAAGGATTATAGACGGACCCTTTTGTAACTCTGCAATTAGAAGGGTGACAAGGAATGGGGGAAGGCCTTTCCATAGGAATGGGAGTGTCAGTTGGGCCCTCTGTTGAGCACTGAGGATCTTCACATCTGCACACTCACAGGTGACTGTCCGGGATGGCATGAGTGTCTACGACTCTCTAGACAAGGCCCTCAAGGTGCGGGGTCTCAATCAAGATTGCTGTGTGGTCTACCGACTCATCAAGGGGTGAGTGTGGGTAACCCCACACCCACACACTGTGTGCTTCCCTCCCATCCCCTTCTCAGGGTCATCATGAAATCCTCTATTCGCTTTCCCTTAGTCTCTAGTCCTCTCCTTATCTGTGGGAGATATGCTCTAGGACTCTCAGTAGATGCCTGAAACCGTGGATAGTACTTAACTATTTGGCTGGACTTTGGAATACATTTCTGTTCATGTCTTTTACCCAGAAATGTAATGCTTTGTCCATCTTAACTAAGCATTTACCGTGCATTGTGGCTATAACTTTTGTACTTTGAAGTACAACAGCAAAATCAGCTGAAAATGAAATGAATTTATTTTCCCTTTTTTTTTTGAGACAGAGCCTCAAGCTGTCTTTTCCTTTCTTCAAAGAGTAGAAGAGTTATCCTTGCTATAGATCTCAGCAACCTCAGCATATGATTTTTTTCTTTCCTTAAATCAAGAACTTTCATCTTCTCACTTAAAGGAAGCACTTTTTAAAATTTTTTTTGAGACAGTTTCACTTATTAACCCTTAGTAGAGTGCTGTGGCATCACAGCTCACAGCAACCTCCAACTCCTTGGGCTTAGGCGATTCTCTTGCCTCAGCCTCCTGAGTAGCTGGGACTACAGGAGCCCACTACAATGCCCAGCTAATTTTTTGTTGCAGTTTGGCCGGGGCTAGGTTTGAACCCGCCACCCTCAGTACATGCCATTCTACTTGTGCTGTGACGTCGTAGCTCACAGCAACCTCCGACTCTTGGGCACAAGAGATCCTCTTGCCTCAGTTTTTCTATTTTTAGTAGAGGCTCTGGTTCAGGCTGGTCTCAAACCTGTGCTCAAGCAATCTACCTGCCTTGGCCTCCCAGAGTGCTGGGATTACAGGCGTGAGCCACCACACTCAGCCATAAAAGGAAGCACTTTATGTCTTCTCTTAGGCATATCTGAATTGCCACCATCACTACTTATACACTTTGGGGCCATTATTAATTAAAGTAAGGATGACTTAAACACAAGCACTGCAAATACTGAGACAGTCATCCGATAACCAAGATAGCCTCTTAGTGACTAACAATAGCGGGCAGTGTAGATACCATGAATACGCTGGACGAGGGGATGATTCACGTCCTAGGAGGGATGGCACAAGATTTCATCATACTACTCAGAATGGTGCTTGATTTAACTGGGTAATTACAACTGTGGAAAGTGAAAGCACAGATAAGGGGAAATTTTTGTAGTTCATTTAATCTATGAGTCCATCCATCTTTTGTTCCATCACTTCATTAGTTTGTTGGCCTGTAAGGTCAGCAACTCATTCTCTTTTTGGCCCCCAAGTCTTCACTCTGCTCTATCACTTCCAGAGATCATCTATTTTGTTCTTTCACTATTTCATTAATTCATCACCTCTCCTTCAGTTTCCCCATTCTCTGTCTCCTGAGTTGGGCCTTGGTATCCTTCCATTTATTCCTCCATTCTGGGGTTCCTAAATTTTTTCTTCAATTCACACATTATTTTTTTTTGAGACAGAGTCTCACTGTGTCACCCTTGGTAGAGTGCTGTGGCATCACACCTCACAGCAACCTCAAACTCTTGGGCTTAAGCGATTCTTTTGCCTTAGCCTCCTAAGTAGCTGGGGCTACAGTAGTTGTCATTGTTTAGCAGGCCCAGGCTGGGTTTGAACCTGCCAGTCCCCATGTATGTGGCCGGCGCCCTAACCTCTGAGCTATGAGCACTGAGCCCAGTTCACACATTATGTTTTATTTGTTCTTTCAGTGCCTCATCTGCCTCCTTTTCTGAGCTCACTTAGCACTTGTCACACTTAGTTGTTTGGCTTCCTTCACTTCTCACCTTGTGGTTAAGAGCATAGCCTCTTCACTCTGTCTTGCCATTCATTAACCCTTGTGGCCTTGGACAAGTCACTTAATCTTTCTGAACCTGTTTTCCTATCTGTAAAACGGGGGCAAGGATAGTGACTAATTCCTTAAGTTGCTATGATGAGAATTAAACATGCCAAATATTGGCTTAGTGCCCGTAGTACAGTGGTTACGGCACCTGCCACATACACAGAGGCTGGCGGGTTCAAACCCAGCCCAGGCCTGCCACACAACTATGACAACTGCAACATAAAAATAGCCGGGCACTGTGGCAGGTGCCTATAGTCCCAGCTGCTTGGGAGGCTGAGGCAAGAGAATCGCTTAAGCCCATGAGTTTGAGGTTGCTGTGAGCTGTGACACTATGGCACTTTACTGAGGGTGCCATAGAGAGACTCCATCTCAAAAAAATAAATAAATAAACATGCCAAATATTACTCCATGGACGGCAGGCTTGGAGGGACTTTTTTTTTCCCACTGTTAAAGTCTATATAATGGCTTATCCCACAAAGAGAGAACACCGGAATAGGTTAGACTTTCTTGCTATAGCAAGCTCAAATTGTGTCAGACACTTTTGTCGGAGGGACTTTTGGATGTTTTCTGTTTCTCCATGGCCTCTGTCCATCCTTCTACTCATTCCCTTTAATGCCCTCTGCAGGCGAAAGACAGTCACTGCCTGGGACACAGCCATTGCCCCCCTGGATGGTGAGGAACTTATTGTGGAGGTCCTTGAAGATGTCCCACTGACCATGCACAATTTTGTGAGTGCAGGGTAGACAGGTGGGGCACACTGTTTGTGGAGGGAGGGTCTTGATCAGCCCTAAACCTTCCTTGTTCTGTGGCAGCAGGTACGGAAGACCTTCTTCAGCCTGGCATTCTGTGACTTCTGCCTTAAGTTTCTGTTCAATGGCTTCCGCTGTCAAACCTGTGGCTACAAGTTCCACCAGCATTGTTCCTCCAAGGTCCCCACAGTCTGTGTCGATATGAGTACCAACCGCCGACAGTGAGCTCAGCCTGGAGTGGGTGGGGGGATAGGGAGACAGGCCCAGCTACAAGGTCCTTACAGACAGCTGACCCATGTCCCCTTCCTTTATACTCTAATGTCTTCAAGGTTCTACCACAGTGTCCAGGATTTGTCCGGAGGGTCCAGACATCATGAGGCTCCCTCAAACCGCCCCCTGAATGAGCCGCTAACCCCCCAGGGTCCCAGGTAGGGATGACTTAGCCAAAGGGCTACTGGGATAGAAAAGGATCTGGGGGCTCCTGTAGAACACAAGCAATACTTTAATCATATATTTATTTGACAAACATTTATTGAGTACCTACAAGTGTGAGTAAGGGCATGAAGCTGTGGGACTTTGGGCAAGTCACCTAATTTCTCTGGGCCTCAGTTTTATCATCTATAAAGAAGGGATAATAGCACTTTTCTACCATATAGGGTTCTGTTGAGGATTAAATGAGTTAAGACATTTCGAATGCCAAGAATAGAATCTGGTACAGAGTAAATGATCAATTCAGCTTATAAATTATAAATATATATGGTATATGTAAGCATACAACTACCTTGTTAATTTGTCCAGTACAACCATGCCCAAGCCTTTCCATTTTGAAGTGTATATTATTTTATCATAAGTTACTTCCCTTTTATTTTTGTTATGTTAAAAATTATAACATATTAAAATACATTATTGCTCCTAGATATCATATATTTTATAATGTACATATTTATATTGTATATGATATTGTATCATGTTTTCTATTACATAATATTCTTATATAGAACATCATATGTATTTATATAATATATGAAAAGGTACAGTTAGGGTATTATTTTTAATTATGGGTGTATGTGAATTATTTACCTCATATAACATTATGCTTATGATAATATGTATATTCTAAAACATTGCCATTTTAATATAGCTCATGCATGTTATATAACATGTATTTGAATAGTACATGTAATTATATATTTATAAAACACTATATGTTGCCCTTTCCCCACTATGTGTGGCTGGCTGTCCTTCCTTTAGGCCTTTGCTCCAATGTCACTTCCTCAGAAAAGCCCTTCCTGACTCCCTTAGAGATACTTTCCGTCTCCTCATTTTGCCTTATTGTTTTTTATCATACCTATCACCATCAGGCATATTATATATTTGGGTTTTTCTCTCTCCCTCTGCTAAAATATCAGCCCCACAAGGTCACAAACTGTTGTTTTGTCCACAATTTTATCTATACCATTTGGAATGGTATGTAGCACACAGCAGGCACTCAATAAATGTTTCTTGAAACAATGGATAATAGTACTGCCAGTGGACATTTGCTCTGTATGAGCCAAATGCCTGCTTACAGCCATAGGTTGAGTGGGGAGGGCTTTCTTGGTTCTCTGATTCATTCAACAGTGATTTCACAGCCTTTCCCCTGTCAGCCCCCGCACCCAGCACTGCGACCCGGAGCACTTCCCCTTCCCTGCCCCAGCCAACGCCCCCCTCCAGCGCATCCGCTCCACGTCCACTCCCAACGTCCATATGGTCAGCACCACAGCCCCCATGGACTCCAACCTCATCCAGGTTGGTGCCATGGGGGTCGATGATGGGGACCACTGGGCAGAGGGGAGAACATTCCTGTTGGCCTCCACATCCTCTCTTTGACTCCTGTCCCTCTTCTTCCAGCTCAATGCCCAGAGTTTCAGCATTGATGGTGAGCCCCCTGTACCTGCACCTTGAACCCCCTAACCTCTGCCTTCACCCCTCTTGCCTTCACTCACATCCTCTCCACAACTACAGCTGCTGGTAGTAAAGGTGGTGGCGATGGAGTCCCCCGGGACAGCCCCAGCCCAGCTAGTGTGTCCTCAGGGAGAAAGTCCCCACATTCCAAGTCTCCATTGGAGCAGCGGGAACGGAAGTCATTGGCTGATGAGAAGAAGAAAGTGGTACGCTCAAGGGGAAAACTTTGCAGGGGTACCACAAGCTGAGTGACATGGGATGAGGGATATGGGCAAACCCCTCAGATGCCACCTGTCTGGCCCACAGAAGAACCTGGGGTACCGGGACTCGAGCTATTACTGGGAGGTGCCACCCAGTGAGGTACAGCTGCTGAAGAGGATTGGGACAGGCTCATTTGGCACTGTGTTTCGCGGGCGGTGGCATGGCGATGTGGCCGTGAAGGTGCTCAAGGTGGCCCAACCCACAGCTGAGCAGGCCCAGGCCTTCAAGAATGAGATGCAAGTGCTCAGGTGAGGCCGCATGTGTGTGTAGAAGTGGGGGGTGGCAAGTAGGGCCTTGGCACCTCTCTGGATAAAGGCCATGCACAGAGCACTTCCTGGATCTCTCCTGCATTTGTGTTGTTAGACCATAATTCAAAGTTGTTTCTCTTTTAAAAATGTCCCTTTCTCCTTTAGGAAATGGGTATGTTTAGTGGGCCTCTGATGATGCTATTGTTTGTGTTTGGTTTAACATTAGTATTAATTAATGAGTCTGTCTCCAAAATGTGAGACTTCTCATTTGCATGTGGTAAACTGGGCAGGGGGCAGGCCA
The DNA here is from genome assembly GCA_963574575.1 of Galagoides demidoff. NCBI lineage: Eukaryota > Metazoa > Chordata > Mammalia > Primates > Galagidae > Galagoides > Galagoides demidoff. The sequence goes on from CAUYQV010132732.1 coordinate 14,198, forward strand.
CCATTCACATTCTTACATGAATTTGTGTGAAGAGCATTAATGTTAGTGGACACACCCCCAGGAAGGCTGAGTCCTTCCTTCCTCTCTGCTTGTACTACATTGTTAATGTTATGTTTATTGTCCTACATCTTGTTATTCATTAATTATAATGCCTTAATTTAAAGAACAATATCATTGTAATTATCACCATAATATAATCATTGCCTAATTATTATAACTGCTATACTTAATATGTAATTAATAGTATATTAATGCACACTGAAAAACCCCAGTGTTCCTTTTTTTGCAATTGTAGTTAAACTGTGTAACGTAGTACTCTATCCTGATATACTACATAGGGAGTACTGTATAGTTTCTACCACTCCTGGGATGTCTGCATGGGCTTTTCCCCTCTGTTAAATGGGCACAGTTATCAGCATTGATGTCATCATAATTACTTGTAGCATATTAATACTTATCCTCACAGTGGATGTCATAGTAAGAAAACTTTTTTTTTTTTTTTTGGAGACAGAGCCTCAAGCTATCCCTGGGTAGAGTGCCATGGCATCACAGCTCATAGCAACCTCCAACTCCTGGGCTCAAGCTAGTCTCCTGTCTCAGCCTCCCAAGTAGCTGGGACCACAGGCACCTGCCACAACGCCTGGCCATTTTTTGGTTGCAACCATCATTGTTGTTTGGCGGGCCCAGGCTGGGGATTCGAACCCACCACCTTAGGTGTATGTGGCTGGTGCCTTAGCCGCTTGAGCCACAGGCGCCTAGCCAAGAAAACTTTTATTCTCAATTCTTTTCTGTGCAATGGCAATGATTTGAGTACATTGTTATTTTAATATATTTTATATATGTTTATATATTTATATATTTTTTTTTTTTGGACAGATGGTAGAGTGGCGTGTCATCATAGCATACAACAACCTCAAACTCTTGGGCTCAAGCCCCTAAGTAGCTGGGACTTAACCTCAAACTCTTGCCTCAGCCCCTAAGTAGCTGGGACTATAGGTGACTGCCAACAACGCCCGGCTAGTTTTTTTAGAGACTGGTTGAGGGAGGGTGTCTCACTTTTGCTCAGGCTAGTCTCAAAGTCCTGAGTTCAAGCAGTCCACCCTCCTCGGCCTCCAAGAGTGCTAGGATTACAAAAATGAGCCACTGTGCCTGGCCCAGCTTATTAATACTTTATTTTATTTTATGGGTTTTTTTTTGGGGGGGTGGACAGAGTCTCACTCAGTTGCCCTGGGGTTGAGTGCCATGGCATCAAAGCTCACAGCAACTTCAAACTCTTGCTTGGGCTGATGTGATTCTCTTGCCTCAGCCTCCCTAGTAGCTGGGACTACAGGCACCTGCCACAACACCTGGCTATTTTTTAGAGACAGGGTCTCACTCTTGCTCAGGCTGGTCTTAAACTCCTGAGCTCAAGTGATCCACCTGCCTTGGCCTTCCAGAATGCTGGGATTACAGGTGTGAGCCACCGTGCCCGGCCCTTATTAATATTTTAACCATATTCTAACCACTATTACGAATCCTCGTGTGCTCTCTTATCCTGTTGGATGTGAGCACAACTTCAGAGCATCGTTGGTGTTATTTGCATTTGTGTTACCATTATACTTGTGGTTAATACTTTCATAAGGAATGAAGGTTTTCTCATAAACTAGGGTGAAACAATTCATACATGACAGAGTTTCCATGGGATATACCCAGGTACCCAGGACCAGTAACAGTAAGGGCAGTGACGTTTTCTGAGTACTTACTATGCATTCAGCACCTAAGCATCTTCCCATTATTTACTCTCTCCTCTTGACATCTCTGCAATATAGCTAATATAATTATCACAATTTTACAGTTGAGGAACATGAATGCCAGAGAGGTGAAATGTCCCATAAAAGGTTGCATAGCAAGTAACCAGTAAAACCTCAATTCAAACACAGGATGTGACATGAGTCCAGACTCCAAGCTATCTACTTCTAAGCTTCTTAGGGTGATTAACAAGCTATAGTCATCATATGTCACCAATATTTTTATCTTGCATTTATCAATATTATGTTGATAACATCACTGAAGAAGGTTGATATTATACTGCCTCATCTGTAAAATGGTCACAGGCCCAGGTAATAGTCTAAGTCAGAGTTGGGGAGATTAGAGATGATTAGAGATGTTACTGGTAGACAGAGAGACTGGAGGCAGCAATCTTTCTATCCTGCTTATTTTGAGACATTCAGACATATATCCAGATATAAATAAGCCTTCAACAGAGAATCATAGTCCAGCAAACATATCTCATAAATTCATGGAATCTGGCAATAGTCTGGTCCCCAGTGCCCCAAAAGACAGGGTGAAAATGAATGACAGAGGAAGCCAGTGAACAGTACCATTTCTGATGCTCAGTAAGTGAATGACAGTTGCTGGTTTTCCTCCCCACCCCTGACACTGCCCTGTCTGCCTGCAGGAAGACACGACACGTCAACATTTTGCTGTTTATGGGCTTTATGACCCGGCCAGGATTTGCCATCATCACACAGTGGTGCGAGGGCTCCAGCCTCTACCACCACCTGCACGTGGCCGACACACGATTTGACATGGTCCAGCTCATCGACGTGGCCCGTCAGACTGCCCAGGGCATGGAGTGAGCCTCCCGTCCTGGGGAGCAAGCGGGAGGGGGGAAAGGGTGGGGGAGATAAGGTAGCCCCCAGCCAATTCGCCACTGCCTCCACCCCACAGCTACCTCCATGCCAAGAACATCATCCACCGAGATCTCAAGTCTAACAGTATCTACCTGTCCCTGGGCTGGGATTGGGGTGGGAGCATCAAACAGGGTGAGACCTTAGAGAGATGACACTTACGGGGGCCTCTGAGGATGAAGAGGGAGGGGTATGTGTCACATGACTCCTTGCCAGGTGGCAAAGCTATAGCTGGTTAGGGAACCTTAGTGGGGGCCTCTTGGTTAGTAGTCAGAGGTGTAGCTGGTTCAGGTTCTGTTTTGGGGGACTCTGGTCAGGCTATGAGGTGTGGCAATTGTAGAGAAGCATTATGGAGCTTCCTCATCAGCATCTGTGGTATGGTGAGTTTGGGTACCACTAGAGGAACTTCCTGGTAGGAGTCACAGTTGGGCCCAAGTGTGGAGGGCATTCGTTGGATTTCCCCATCCAAGTCAAGGTTGTGGAGAGTTTGTGTAACACTGGGAAGCTTCTGGTCAGAGAGGCATGACTGTTGTTGGGGTCATTAATGGGAACTTCTCAGTCAGGGTGAGAAGTGTGGCTATTAGGAGTCCCTGTAGTGGTCCTTGACCTTGGCAGACATCTTCTTACATGAGGGGCTCACAGTGAAGATCGGCGACTTTGGCCTGGCCACAGTGAAGACACGATGGAGTGGGGCCCAGCCCTTGGAACAGCCCTCAGGCTCCGTGCTATGGATGGTGAGTTGGGCCAGGCTAGACAGAGGCCACTTGGGGACATGGGCTGAGCGGGAACAGGGAAGCCTGTGTCAGATGTGGACAGCTGTGATTTGTGCCCAGTGCAGCCAGTGGGATCTGAGCCTATGGGCCAGCCATCTGCTGACCGCTGTGATCCCTGTCCATGGTCTGGCTTATCATAGGCAGCTGAAGTGATCCGTATGCAGGACCCGAACCCCTACAGCTTCCAATCGGATGTCTATGCCTACGGGGTTGTGCTCTACGAGCTTATGACCGGCTCACTCCCCTACAGCCACATTGGCTGCCGTGACCAGGTGAGTCACACACCTTACCCATACTTCCCCAGGCTATAGGATCCCCTTAGGCCTCCACACAGTTCAGAGTCCCCTGAATCCCTGTAGGCCTGCAAATACCCAGAAGCCCTCTGGACCCCTAGATACCTACAGTCCTCTTCTCTGGATATGCAAAATCCCCCAAATCCCCAAAGCCCTGAATCCTATTTCTCCCAGAAACAGAATCCCTTTGTACTTCCAGAATATTCACAGATACCCACAATTATGCAGGGCTTGAGTATCCAACAGGCTTCAGGGACCTGGTATCTATAATACTGTAGGCCCCAAACTCTCAACAGTTCTCCCAGTTCAGGGTCCAGAACCTCCTAGACCTTCAGAAACTCTGGATTCTCTATGCTCCAGATAGCAGCTCTTTGACCCCTGGACATTCACAGTTCTGCAGACCACATGGACTCATAGACTTCTAGGTCCCAGAACCCCAAAGAAATGCAAGTTCCTTCTAGACCCAGAACTCCATGTTTCCCTGAGACCTAGTACTTTCCAGGTTCCCTATCCCCCCTAGAAACATGTGAACCCATAATCCTCTGGGCCCTAGATACTTACAGTCCTTAAAACTCCAACTTAAATCTATCCTATAAGCAGAGAATCCTCCCAAGTCCTCAGAGACCTTGAATCCTCTGGGCCCCAATACGCACAGTATCCCAGTTTCTCAAAAATGAGCCTCCAGGCTCAGTGCCCATAGTAACAGTGGTTACGGCGCCAGCTACATACACCAAAGGTGGTGCGTTCAAACCCAGCCCGGGCCAGCTAAACAACAATGACAACTGCAACCAAAAATAGTCAGGCATTGTAGCAGGCACCTGTAGTCCCAGCTACTTGGGAGGCTGAGGCAAGAGAATC
>CAUYQV010132735.1:0-16820 GCA_963574575.1 Galagoides demidoff
AAACCAGACTGGTTTTAGGCACCACTGGAGTGGGCATCTTCCTGTGAGGAAAATTCTAATGGGCTTTCCAGTCTAAGTTTGTGCACTAGTTTTTAAATTCTTCATACTTCCAGTATTGAGAGTGTTTAGTCACACTGCACATGCCACACCAACATGCTGATATGGGTCCCTCACTTCTTCTCCATCCGTGGGGATGCTGATCACAGAGTGATGTGGTCACCACAAGAAGGGACTCTGAATTCAGACTCACTTGGGTCCAAGGGTACAGTATTAATTATAGGCACTATAGCATAGTAGCTATAACTAATACTGGACTATATATTTAAAATTTACTAAGAGGGGACAGCTTATTTTAAGTGTTTCTACCACAGTCAAAGTCCCCCCCCAATACATACACAGAATAATTATAAGGGGGGTGGGAAGAAACTTTAGAAGGCAGTAGATGTTTTAGTTTCATGGGTGTATACTTATTCCCAAACTTATCAAGTTGTACACATTAAATATGTTCAGCTTTTTACATATCAAATGTTCATCAATAAAGCGGTCAACAAATTATTTGGGAAATGTTTCTACCCAATTTCTTTACTTGGGAGTCAAAGGATCATTAGCTTATGAAAGATTGTGAGAATGTCCAGTAAAAAAAAAAAACAAAAAACTTAGCCTTGTAATTAAAGAATCCTATGTTAAGACTAGGTAGGATTTATCCCAGGAAAACAGAAGAGATCAACATAGAAAAAGTATCTGTGTAAACTACTCACCAATATGTTACAGTAGAAAAAGCTTAACCATTAATTCTGAAAAGAAATTTGGAATTCACAAGCCATTCTTATTGAGGCATTATATAAGGTAGGAATAAAAAGAGGCATTTCAAACATAACAAATGTAACATACTTAAATAACAACATGTTATAACAAATAGCAAAATAAGATGTCTTATATTAAAAAGAGGAACTGGACCAAGATGGTGGCTGTCATCATTAATTTTTACATTTCCTTGGGGGTTTTGCCTTATACAATGGGACAGGACAACGAAATGAATTAACTGATACGAACACTAAAAAAGAAGAAAATGTTGTCTCTTTTTACCAATCAAAACCCCAAATACTCTGATCCAAACCACTAAAATAATTTTCAAAAAGTCAATGGGTATAAGACAAAGTAAATACATCAAGAAATTTTATTTCAGTAAACAGTAAGTAGCATGTAGACATGGAAATGAGAAATTCAGTTCACTTAAAATGGCAGAAAAATCTATAAAGTGCTGAGGAATAAATTTAACAAGACAAGCACATTACCCATGTGGAAATAACTATAAACTGTTATTGAAAAACAAAAACAAGAGCTTAGTGAAAGGAAAGGCATATCATGGTCTTCAAGGGTCAGACAATTCACAAGGGTACAATGACGTATCGATTTGACGCAGTTGTAACCAGAATTCCTGCTTTTCGAAATTGGAGAAAATCATCCTAAAGTGAATATGGAGGAATAAATGTCCAGGAAGCAATGAGGCGACTGAAAAAGAACAGAGAGGGGGCGCTACCTGCCTCACCAGATGCCAGCACCCCCAAGGGTAAGTGTCATCAAATCAAAGTGGTGTTAGAGTAAGAACAAACATTTATAAATAGACTAAGTCATTCAGAGGTGGAACATACTGTGTGTATAAGATGTTAAATATTCATTTCAATTCAGAAGAAAAATAATGGAATGCTTCAGAAATAGGGTCAGTTGGCTCTTCACCCAGAAGAAGAAATGGATCCCCATACAGCATCATGCTCAAAAGCCAATTTCAGATAAAGATTTAAATGGGAAAAATTAAAAATTCCATCAAAAATGTCTTAGAAACTACAGGTAAAATGGAATCTGACCAAATCTTATGATCTAAAAGCTATAAAATAATGAAATAACGGGCGGCACCTGTGGCTCAAAGGAGTAGGGCGCCGGCCCCATATGCCAGAGGTGGCGGGTTCAAACCTGGCCCTGGCCAAAAACTGCAAAATAAATAATAATAATAATGAAATAACTACTATCACAAAAATAAAAAAAAATAGGTAAAAAGATGCTGTGCACAAAGTAAATAGACGCACCACACATTTGAGTGGAAAGGGTTGGTAAGACACAGCGCAGGATTGACTTCCGTACTAAACAAAATGATTAAGAACTTCTAAGCTGGGAAGGCAGCCTTCCTCCCTTCCTTCCTTCCTTCTTTTCTTTCTTCAGGATGTCACACTCTTCTCTTGCTCCTTCTCTTTCTTATTCTCCATCATCCTCTCTCTCACTCCCTGCTCTCTGTTCTCTTCCTCCTCTTTCTCATCTCTTCCCCCACCCTTCCCTCTCTCTAATATAAAATAAACTTAGACTTTTTTTTTTTTTAGCAGTTTTTGGCTGGGGTTGAGTTTGAACCCACCACCTCTGGCATATGGGGCCAGTGCCCTACTCCTCTGAGCCACAGGTGCCACCCTAAACTTATACTTTAAAAATAAAAATGTTAAAAGCAGAAAAAATATATAAGTAGATAACCCATAGACATGCAAATGGAAGCATCAAGTTTATAACTTAAAAGATGGCCACGTCCACTTCAGGAAAATGCAAATCATGAGAAATAAAAGTTATTTCTTCATATCTATCAGAACAACAAAACTGTTTTAAAATATAAAAATGAAAGCTCCCCTGGAAGAATGAAAGCTCACTGGAATGAAAGCTCCCCTGGAAGAGTGGTACTTTTTGTCTCTTTCATTCACTGCTGAATACCTAGAACCTAACACAGATTCTGAAAAAAATAGTGGGTGCTCATTCAACTTTTATGACATGAACAATGGGTGTAGCTAATGATTTCACAGCACTCATTATGTGCCAGGTACTAATGGCTCTACAGGTGGTAATTCACTTAACCTTCCCAATTCTAGTATGACATCAGGGTTGCTATTCCCATTTCACAGATCTGGAACCTGAGGTACAGGGTGGCACAGCCAGTTAGTGGCAGAGCTCAGAATTGAGTCCAGGCAATCTGGCTCTCGACTGGACCATCAGGACATGTTGCCACTCCCCACATTCACAATGCTGGTTGAGGTGTGGAGAAAAAGTATAGCCTTAAAATGGAAAGCAATCTGGCAGAGATTACACTCCTAAAATAAAAATACCACAGAGTTAGTTTATGTGCAAGGACACTCATCACCCATTATTCAAAGTGGAAAAAAAAAAGAAGAGGAAATAGCAGAGTTATTTGTGATAAGTACCACAGAATAGTGTGCTACTATGAAAATAGAAAAATTTTAACTTGGATTAATGCCAATAATGAGCACTTGTTAAAAAATAAAAAGCAAATTCAGAGATATAAATATAATTTTATTTATGTATTTATTTATTTGAGATAGAGTCTCCCTATGTTGCCCTTGGTAGAGCACCATGGCATCACAGCTCACAGCAATCTCCAACTCTTGGGCTTAAGTGATTCTCTTGCCTCAGCCTCCAAAGTAGCTGGGACAATAGGCTCCTGCCACAACACTGCAGTTATTTTGTTGTTGTTGTTGTAGTTGCCATTGCTGTTTGGCAGGCCTGCGCTGGTTTTGAACCTGCCAGCCCGGGTGTATATGGCTGGCTCCCTAGCCACTGAGCTACAGGCACTGAGCTTAAATATAATTTTTAGTAAAAGAAATTGACAAAAAGCGTGTGTGTGTCTTCATATGATAAAATTAGCACAGAAACACTTTTAGTGTTTCCAGGGGATTAGAGCTGGATACTGATGTGAGTGGAATAAAGAAAAAAGAGTAGAAACAAAGTAAAATGGGAAAAATAAAGACTATATTTTTAAAAGTACATATGATCTCACACACTTGTGTGAAATTACGTATGAGAAAATAAATTTAAAGTCTCTATTCAAATTTTTTGCCTCCCCTTTTTATTAATTGGGTTTATTTTTGAGTTGTAAAAATTGCTTATATATTCTGGATACAAGTCTTTTACTAAATGTGTTCTTTGAAAATATCTCCTCATCTGTGACTTGGCTTTTAATTTTATTAATGCTGCATTTTGAAGGGCAAATGATTTAAATTTTGATGAAATTTAAATGATCACGTTTTCTTTTTTATATTCGAGTACTTTTTATGAGTTGTCTAAGATGTATTTGCTAACTCTTATCCTCAGAAGTCACAAAGATTTTTCATCTGTGTTTTCTTATAAAGGTATTATAGTTTTCCCTTTTATGTTTACAACCACAATTTATTGCTAGTCAATTTTTTCACATGGTTTGAGGTACAGACTGACACTTGGTTAGTCTTTAGTCATCAGGGAAATGGATATTAACACCTCAGTCAGATACCACTAAAAATCAGCTAGAATGGCTAAAATTTAAAAACTGAGAATACATGTGTTGACAAGGAGGTTTAGTAATTGTAACTCTTATACATTATTGGTGGGAATGTAAAATATTACAACCACTTTGGAAAACAATGTGATGGTTTCTTATAAATGTATCAAGTGACCCGCTTAGCATGTATTCCAACAATTCTACTTCTAATTATTTACATAAAAGAAATGAAACATAGGTTCACACAAAGACTAGTTAGTAAATCTGCACACAACTTTAATCATAATAGCTCCAAACTAAAACAAACTCATCAACAGGTAAACGGGCTACAGAAAAAACAAACTGTAGTAGATCTATAATACTATGCAATACTTCATTTTTTTTTTAAATTTGGGTTAATACAAGAGCACATGTGATTAGGTTACATTATTTGCTTTTGTTATAAAATGTCCAAGTTGTATTTCAGACCTTCACCCAGAGCTGTTCCATATACCCCTACATTGTACCTATTGGGTGGGAGCTTACTGACTTCTGTCCCCCTTCCCCACTCCCCCTTTTAAAATTGAATTGTGTCTTTCCTCTTCAGTAAGCCTGTAATTATTCATCTACTAATTTCAAATTAGTATTGAGCACATTGGATTCTTGCTTTTCCATTCTTGAGATTCTTTACTAAGGAGTCTGTTCTTCACCCCAATCCAGGTTAATTCAAATGGTATAAAGTCTCCCTCTTTTAATGGCTGAATAGTATTCTACAGTATACACGTGCCACATTTTATTAATCCATTCATAGGTCGATGGGCACTGGGGTTGTTTCCACACCTCTGCAATCGTGAATTGAGCTGTGATAAACATGCAAGTGCCAATGTCCTTCTGGTAAAATGATTTTTTTTTGGTTTTGATACCTAGTAATGAAATTGCAAGATCAAATGGAAGGTCTGCTTTGAACTCTTTTAGCATTCTCCATACTTCTTTTCAAAAAAGTTGTACCTCGTTTGCAGTCCCACCAACAATGATAAGTGCTCCCTTCTCTCCATACCCTTGCCAGCATCTGCAGCTTGTGGTGTGAGCTGTTCTTACTGGAGTTAGGTGATATCTCAGGTAGTTTTCTTTTGCATTTCTCTGATGACTGAGATGATAAGCATTTGTTCATGTGTTTGTTGACCATTCTTCTGTCTTCTGGGAGAAGGTTCTGTTCTTGCCCAGTGATTAATTGGGTTGTTTGCTCTTTTCTTATTGATTAGCCTTTTGTCAGACTCACAATATGTGAATATCTTCTCCCATTCAGAAGGTTGTCGATCTGGTTATTGTGTCCTTAGCTGTATAGAGTTTTAAGGTTTGATCGGGTCCTATTTATTTATTTTTGATGTTACTACAGTTCCCAGTGGGGCCTTCTTCATAAAAATCTTTCTCCAAGCCTATATTATTAAGTTTGACCCAGGCTTTCTTCTAGAGTTTTTATCATTTTGAGGCTTTATCTATTTATTTATTTTTTTAGAGACAGAGTCTCACTTTATTGCCCTGGGTAGAATGCTGTGGTGTCACAGCTCACAGCAACCTCCAGCTCCTGAGCTTAGGTGATTCTCTTGCCTCAGCTTCCCTAATAGCTGGGACTACAGACGCCTGCCACAATGCCTGGCTATTTTTTGTTGCAGTTTGGCCGGGGCCGGGTTTGAACCCACCACCCTAGGTATATGGGGCCAGTGCCCTACCCACTTTAAATCTTTTATCCAGTGTGAGTTAATTTTTGTAAGTGGTGAGGTGCAGGTCCATTTCAGTCTTTTACGTGTGCCTAACCAGTTCTCCCAGCACCATTTATGAAATAGGGATTCTTTTCCCCCAACGTATGCTTTTGTTTGGTTTGTCAAAGATCAGACGGCAATATTAGGCTGGTTTCATTTCTAGGTTTTCTATCCCATTCCATAGATCTATAGTAATTTTTTTTTGCCAATATCATGCTGTTTTGATCACTGTATAACCAGAAGTCTGGTAACTTGATGCCTCCATATTTGCTTTTATTTCCTAGAATTGTGTTGGCTATTCAGCATTTCTTGTGGTTACATCTGAATTGAATTATTATTTTTTCAAGCAAAAATCAACAATTTAATGAATCATCTCAAGGAACTGGGAAAAAAAGAGTAATCCAATCCCAAACTTAGCAGAAGAAAAGAAATAATCAAAATTAGGTCAGAAGTAAATGAAATTGAGAACAAAGGAATGATTCAGAATAATGATACAAAAAGTTGGTTGTTTAAAAAGATAAATAAAATTGATAAACCTTTGGCTAGATTAACTAGAAGAGAAGCAAGATCTCTAATTACCTCATTCAGAAATATAAAAAGGGAAATAACAACAGATACCATGGAAATATGCAATACTTTTAAGAAAGTGAACTACTGATTCATTCCATTTAAGTGAAATGAAGCCAGTAGAGTAACCTAGGGCAAGCCTCGGGGGTGGGGGGAGTGACTGCAAAGTTCCCAGGTATTTTTTGGAGTGATGGAAACATTCCAGTTTTTGACTGGGATGCTAGTTACATAGTTGGATATATCACTTTTTTTGAAATGTACTCCTAAAATGGGTCTTTCCTATTTTAGGTAAATGATATTTCAATAAGCTTTAAAAATGAGAAAATAATTGAACTTATAAAAGAAAATATACAAATAAAATAAAGCTCCTAATGAAGATTTTTTGCCACCAAAAGTCTGTGTAGTGTGCACTGGTGTCTGGGCTTCTCCGATTCTTGCCAAACTGCTTGTAACTGTTAAAGACTAAATTCCTTTCCAAATAGATTGAAAGAAACCGATGCAATTATTTTTAAAAGGAGAATCCTCTACTCTTCCAAAATTTTAGATCCATTTATTTCTTGCTCTTTTCTTATAAACTGCCAATGTTCATCTTTAAAAATTGCAAGTGTATATTTCTTAAGCTAATATTCCTTGTAAATAGAGGGCCTAATTTTGGCTCTCACAGACAACTATTGATTATTGCTGCACAATCTCTAACATGTTTTAATAAAATCTGTGAGGCACAGGTAATGATTTATAAAGAATATATAAGACTGTCCTAGCCTTTGATTCTTCGAGCAGCTTCCTATTGCCAGTTAAGCCGTGGACCTCAGTGCTGAGCCCTCTAGGCTGCAGCTGCAGATAGAGTGAGGTCAAATAATGATCCAAGAGCTGCACATTCAAGTCCCTTGAGGAGCCTTTTAAAATACTGTTTCCCAGACTCCACCTCAGTGTCTAGGGATGACGCCTGGGCATTGATACTTCTTAGAAGCTGTAACAAGATCATTCAGTCGGGATTGGAAATCGCCATTTGAAAGGGAGAGAAAGAAAAACATGTCATTTGATGGCTTTTTAAAAAACTATACTAGTGACATGGACCATTTTTAAAAGAGCAGGAAATGAGACCACCCTGGGCAATGTAGCAAGATTCTTTCTTAGAGCAAAACAAAACAAACAAAAAATGAGGAACAGGTGCCTGGCATTGAGAAGAAAAAGATGAGCATTTTAACAATTGAGTTAAAAAATTAAATGTGTTTAACTCAGAATTTCCTCTTCCAACTTGACAGCAAGAGGATCTTAGGTTTGCTGTGAAAAACTTTTAAAATCATTCAACTGTTTTCAAAAGAAGTTCAAAGCACGGTAAGTATATTGTTTTCTTTACTTTTTTTTTTTTTTTGATCAACATAATGTCAGTGTCCCTGGAAGTTTCAGATAGGTTCAAGTATTCATGAGGTAAAAAAGCCTGAAAACCAGTGACCTGTACACTGACAGTGCACCTGGAACCTGACCTCAGAATTGTGGCTGAGTGTGACACAGTCACCCCAGTGTCTTGATCTGTTATTTATCTCTTTCCACTGTTATGTCTCCACTGCTCTAGTAGCACAGAGTCCATGGCCTATCACTTATTTGTTTCACCTGCCTGATGTATTTCTACCTTTCAACCATCCTATCCCTTTTCTGGCAATATGACTGCCTGTCCCGATATGCTTCCTTCAAAAGCTGGTCTACACTTCTCTTCCAAGGAGCCTTCCCTGCTCCATGCTACCTTGAGCCTCACTCCTCAAAGTGTGATCAGCACCACGCCGCTAAGCTGGTAGGAAATGCTGAATCTCAGGTCACGCTCCAGATACATCCTGCCACAATCTGCCTTATATCAGCTCCTCAGGTGACCCAGAGCTCACTGAAGTGCTTTCCCATAACTCTGAAACCTCCCAGGAAGGGCAAGACCACCAGTCTCTCCTTAAATCACAGGCCTGGTGTTTGGTCTGAGCTGTGCTTTGTAAGATGTCAACGATGGAGACAATTTGTTGTTAATTCTTTCATGTTCTTTCCAGGTTCAAATGGCAATGAGCTGAACTGTGGCTTCTCCTGCCTTTGTTTCTTCCGCCTCCCCTGAAGTACAGGCGTCCGTTATGTCACCCTGGCGGGGAGGGGAAGACTGCTGGGGAACAGTGTTTCATCATAGCTGTATTGTCTCTGCTCCATCTGGCTCTCCCAGAAAAATTACTGACAACCTGGGTGGAAAGATGATTGAATGGTAAGCATGCCTTATAAATTAGAAATAGTAAATTGCTCCAGAGAGATTTAAAGTTCCATCTCTTTTAAAACCATTTGCTTATATTTTAAGGGTAATAAAAACCTAGAGATTTTCCTGTCCTCTCTCCAGAGAGGATTTGTTTACATTCCAGAGAAGCAAAGTCTCTCTCTCTCTCTCTCTCTCTCTCTCTCACCCCCTCCCAGCAGGCCAGGTGGAACATGTGTGCCAACCATTTTATATAAGTTTCAAGAGTCATAATATTGGGCTCCTTGCCTAGAAACCAGCCACTGCACGTGGGGGACATTTGGTTTTCACTGTGTCCCCTTCAATAAGGAGTCGAGGTGTGGGGAACTATATCGCCAAGATCTGAAAAAGACCTCCTTCTGATCCAGAGCCCTGCTGTTTCCTTTCAGGAAAAAAATAAGTATAAAGAGATAAAACATTCTTCTAAATGTTTTCTTGATTATCTTAATACATGCTTATATTTAAAATCTCTAAAATAAAAATTGAAAATTATGAAAACACTGTAAACATTTCGATGTATTTCTGGGAGAGAGATTGAGAAAGACACGCAGAAGAGGGAAAACAGAGGGGAAGGAAATTTAAGATTGTGCTAATAGTTTTTTCTGTGGTATTATATTGTGAGCTAGTATCTCTGTTGTGACATACTCTTTAAAAATTGGCGTTTAATAATAGAATGATATTCTATTTGCTAGATTTCCTTTGGTTTATTGAAACACTCACTTATCACCAGACATTCAAGTCTTTTCGAGTTTAAATCATTATAAATATTGTTTCTTATGTATATCCTTAATTTACATCTCTGATTAAATCAAATTCTCAGGGTATAGTCACAGAGGTTCTCGATCAAATGGTGTGAACTTCTCAGAGAGTCTGGAACAGCACTGATATCACCAAGTTATTTGGCAGGTTTGGGGAGAGGTTTCTCTTTTATTTTGGAAGATTCTACCCATTCTTTGATAACCAACAGATGAAACTTGCATGTCAAGAACATACAGAGAAGAATGAACTAATTTTTCCCAGCTATCAACAAACTTTAAGAACCTCGGAGGCTATATCCCTAGAGAAAAATGGAGTTTTCTTTGTTTGCTTGTTTTCTTTGCATTTTTGTTGCCCTTTGTGTTCAGTTGCAGTATGTAACCACAATTATACATTCAGAGTCAAGGTTGTTCACATACCTTAATGATACGGAATTAAAATCTCATCAGAAATACTGTTTGAACATGAATGTATTTTTCCCCAAAGATTTACAGTTTGGCGATTCACTCTTACATGAGATTAGAGATTGGGGTTTTGTTTATGGATACCTGGTCAAAGTGTCAATTGACTGGGCTGTTCCTGGTCTCGTTGCTCACTGGATATCGTCTGGCCAACTGTTTCCAGTACTGAGTTCTGCCCACATAATAGCACAAGCAAGAGATCTGCAAGGGAAAGCATCAGGACAGCTTTGGAGTCAATTATCAGAGAAATGGGTTGATTCAATATCATCTCTAGTTCAAATCTTGAAATTATGTATATATTCCCTCCTAAACCCAAACTCTTATCTGTGAGGGATAAATGTTAGTCTTATGGAAGAGGAGTTATGAGGAGAACAAAACCTCTGTCATTGGCTTTTCGCATTTGTTGACCTTTCTAGGTGGTCATGATCTGCGGATCATGGATAACAGTAATTGATGATAATCATGTGAAATTAACAAGGTCCGTCTGTTTCAGAAGACAGAATGTGGATTCACCTGTTCCTGAAATGGCCCCAAGAAGACGGAACCCATCAGTTAGCAGATAACTATACTGGCAAATACTGATCTGAAAAATTGCATGCTAGTTCAGGGAATGACATATGGATATTGCTTTTATTTTATTTAAGAAATAAAAGTGTTGGGGAATGGAAGGTAAAGAGCTCTCTACTGACTAGGTCTCTTTGACCTCTAGAATTTTTGTTCCATAACCTTGCTTGATTCTCTTTGCTGTGTTTCCCCTTTTTTAATTTTAATAGCTTCTACTTGTCAACATCTCTGATTTGCTTAACTGTCTTTATTTCATATCACCAGTGACCCTATACAACTGTGAGAAACCACAGGTGTCCCCTTTGGGCTAGCCAGGGTCTCTGATGTTGAGGAATCTGCCATGTGATTAGTTTCTGAAGTTTAACCAAATCCACAAGGGTGGGGAGGGTAAGAGGTGAAGTCATGAGGAAGGGTCCCATTTACTCTTGACAGAATTTTAAATTATCCTGTTGCTTTTTATTCTGCTTCAGAAGAGACTAGATTTTGGAAAATTCACCCCATGTCTGATTCCCCCACTGGGAATAATAGAAACCATATTTCATTTCCTTTTAGTATCAGCTTCAGCAAAGAAAATAGAGTCACAGCAGTGAAAGATGATAGAAAAGTCACAGATGACTCATAATTGTGTTCAAATTTCACCACCAAACTTATCTAGAGTCTATAATAGTTAAGACAGAGAAACAAATAAAATGTAATGTTCTCCAATCAAGTAGAGCCTCCTTGAAATAGTCACTGTGGATTCTTGCCATTTGTGGTACATTGCATGTGACAATAGCAATTTAGATCATGACAGTCCTCACACTAACATTTTCCAATAGAAGACACAGCTTCTTATTGTTGTTTTAAGTCCATCATGGCCCAAGGTCTCCCAATATCCAATGAGCAGCTTGAGGGTGGGGTACTATATCTCATATATCTTTATATCTCTAGTGTATAGCACCATCACTTCGGACATGGTAGGTGCTCAGTAAGTGTTATTACATTGGACGAATATAATCTAGACACCTGTGGTGTTAATACTTACTGAGCCCCTTACATGGACCCATACTTGTTTCCTATCTCATTGGTTATAACACAGCTATTCAGATGAAGAAATGGAGGATCAGAGGGGTAAGCACAGTCAGCCCAGCTAGTTAGTAGCAGAGCTGTGATTCAAAGTGGATGGGACTGACTCCCCAGAATCTCTTGACCCCCAATAGCAAGAGGGTCTGAATAGGAAGGGTAGGTTATCTTGTCACCAGCATCCTTACTCTTCGAAAACCTTCAATAGAACTTTAATTTTCCCTTTTTGAGTATTTACTGAGATGTTAATACCAAGACAATTAAAATATTCATATGTTGTTCACCATCTGAAGTGGGAAGCATTCAGAGAGAGAATGGAAATAACATGAAGACTAAAAGGTACATAGATTTAGGGAAAGCTGTAGTATTAATACGATTAGGGATATTAGAGAAACACAATTAAGAAAAAATATAGAATTTGGTTTTATAGTTTTTTTTTTTAATTTGGCTGTGTAGAAATAATACTAATTATAATTATCCACATAAACTGCTGGGCATTCAGCCTAATTACCGTACATTACAATCGTTGTTAGGTGAATGTTTAAATGTGGTTTTGATTAATTTGTGTAGGTCTGTGCACATCTCAGAGTAAGTTTGGCCCAAGGCTGCCTCGTCTGCTGTGTGTTGTCCAGGGAGTGCGGACGGGAAGGCAGGAGAATTGCCCAGAAGGGAAGGATGGGTCCATGTCATCAGAAGAGGATTGAGAAGGACCACTAATCTTTACTTCAATCCCTATTTCCTTTCCATTTCCTACACTAAGTTTTAAAATTTTCATTAAAAAAGAAGAAGAAAACTTAAAACACAAACCCTAGACAATACCATCTGTTGAATTATCCTTTAAAGAAACAATCTTCTCTGTTTCTACATTTCTGCTAATTGGATCTAGTGGCTTCTCCTTTAAAATCCTACCAATTTCACATCATTTCAGAGGTATATTTTTAACTGTCTGATGTCCTTTTACAAAATGACTCAGTAGTAGGCATAAAGCCTCAAATACTGGGTGGGACCTGTGGCTCAGTGGGTAGGGCATTGTGGCAGGCACCTGTAGTCCCAGCTACTCAGGAGGCTGAGGCAAGAGAATCACCTAAGCCCAGGAGGTGGAGGTTGCTGTGAGCTGTGATGCTACAGCACTCTACTGAGGGCGACAAAGTGAGACTCTGTCTCTAAAAAAAAAAAATAACAAATAAAAATAAATCCTCAAATGAAAGAAACACACTAAAGGACAATCTTATTTCAAGAATTAATGTACCATCTCAGAGTCCAAGAGGCAAGAAATGTGTGCTGAATTATTTCTTCTTGGATAAAAAGCCCCATCATAAATATATTGTATCTATAAACTTCATAGCATGTTGCCTTGCTAATACACACAGCTATAATGTGGATCTTGGTGAGGCAGCAGGCCATCCAAGTTTACTGTAGCATAATAGGACATCATGCTAGGCTGGAAGCACAGGAATAATGGGTAACGCAGTTTGAAAGAAAATTGATGTTAGTCATTGGGGAAATAGAGAACTATGACTTTAGCAAAGATTTAAAAGCGGTGATAGTTCACCCTCTCCCCACTTTCTCAGTCTTTCCCCTCCTTTCTCCTTTAACAAGAAACTACTAATCCTTAATATAGGATCAATAATAGAGCCAGTCTTTTGGTGGGGAAACCCTGGCAAAATAACAACCAAGCAAAACCACGTGTGGACAAATGCCAGATAACAGCATGTTATAGATGTGAGTGGAGAAGTCGGTCAACTTGAACAATCAGAATTGGTCTGGGTGTCGCGGCTGACTCCTGTGATCCTAGTATTCTGGGAGGCTGAGGTGGGTGGATTGCTTGAGCTCAGGAGTTTGAGACCAGCCTGAGTCAGAGTGAGATCCCATCTCTACTAAAAATAGAAAAACTAGCCAGGTGTCGTGGTGGGTGCCTGTCCACCTGGAAAGTCCCAGCTTCTTGGGAGGCTGAGGCAAGAGGTTCTCTTGAGTCCAAGAGATTAAGGTTGCTGTGACCTATGATGAACCCATGGCACTCTACTCAGGGCAACAGAATAAAACTCTGTCTAAAATAAAAGAAAGAAAGAAAAATCAGAATTGATATAATCATTGGGAATGATCAGTGAAGTCAAATGACTTGAAGGAACCAGCAGGTGTGGCTGAGTAGAGGAGAGAGAGAAAGTTGGGCAGTCACAGGAAGAGCAGCCTGGGAGGTAACTACAGGTGTATATTGTGCTTTTGATTTGAAAGAAACTGCTGGGGATATCCATACTTGTGAAGTCATAGAACCATCTTTCTTGTTTAATTTTTAATTAAAATCATAACTGCATACATTTATGGGCTACAATGTGATGATTTTATATACAATGTGGAATGCTTAAATGAAATGGATTAACACAGGAACACCTTCTTCTTAAAGTATCCCAAGAACGGAAGGGACACCTTTAATCTCTAGCAGTACATCACACTTACGTAAACAGAACCTACATTCCAGGGCAGTATATTATGTGATCATTAAAAGTGAATAGCAAGACTAAGAATGAGAAAAAACTTTCGAATCATATTGAGCAACAAGAGTAATTACAAAATTGTACATAGGACGTGACCACAACTACATAAAAAATGTCTAGAAAAGTGTTGGTAGGAAATAAATGAAAATATTTACACTGGAAAGAAGTGATAATTTTCTTTTAGTTTTCTAATTTCAAACTTATGTTTAATGAGCAAATAGTGTATTTATAGTTAAAACTTTGGAGAAGCATAGATTGCTCAAGAGAAGGATTACACATAGTATTCTTCTAAAAGATCTCTACACAACTTTTTCTAAGCTTCGGTCTCTCCATGTGGGAAATTTGATACTTACCCATAAGGGCTTTATTGGGGGGCTGTCAGAGTAACCAGGCAGAGCAGAGCAGCACCCAAGACCGTGTCCTCTTTACTGCAGGGTCTGAGCCCTCAGCCCAGACATACATTTGTAATACATGTCCAGTTAGGCTTCAGCCTTCGGTCTCACGCTAAAAATAACTTTCAACAAATTTCCACGGTTGAAAGTTGAGTCACTGGTGATTACCTAATTCTTCTTCAACCTCTACACTCTAAAATTAGCACTTAACTATTAGCCATGATTACCAAAAACATTTACAGAGACTTAAACAAATGTGACCATTGGCACAATCCGACGGGAAAGTGTGTGAACATTGGGAGGATCTATTTCTCAGATACCAAATGTTCAAATTTCATAAGATTGCAAACAATAATTCTCGAGCCACTTTCCAAGTAAGGATTCGTGAAGTTACAAGTAACAATAATGGCTCTATCCAAGCCTAAGAAATAAAAGGGATAAATGTTATAAGGATTCAATGGTATCACGAGCCTCTCTGAGGCCAAGAAACAATAAGCCTGTCCTTAGGAAAAAGACGAGAATCAGGAACCGAAAAACTGGAAGAAATCCAGGCAGATCTGGCTCGGCGCCCACAGCCCAGTGGTTACAGCGCCAGCCACATTCACCGAGGCTGGCGGGTTTGAACCCAGCCTGGGCCAGCTAAACAACTGACAACTGCAACAACAACAAAAAACAATAGCCAAGTGTTGTGGTGGTGCCTATAGTCCCAGCTACTTGGGAGGATGAGGCCAGGAAATTGCTTAAGCCCAAGAGTTTGAGGTTGCTGTGAGCCTGTGATGTCACACTTTGTCTAAGGGTGACAAACTGAGAGTCTGTCTCAGAAAAAGAAAGAAAAAAAACCAGGCAGGCCCATCTCTACACCTCTGAGCTCTGCTCTTTCAGAATATCTGTATCTTTTTTTTTTCCCCTTCTACATACCATAGACACCAACGTCTCTCAAATTTATGTAGTGCATGTCCAATTACATAGAGAAAAGCTGACCTCCCATTTTTTGCCTGATCCCAAATTCCTGGACACGTGACTCTAAATAGCCCAGCTTGAGCAAGTTCCCATGCTCCAACCAGGGAACAGTGGCCCAAAGTACAGATGGGGTGGGGTGCAGTTACCCATGTCATACAGCTACCAACCTCATAGTGCTGTTACCATGTGATTTGAAAAAGGAGACAATTCTCAAAAAACTCTGTGTGTGTGTGTTTGTTGTGCAGAGGAAAGCTGGCCAGACAAAACCACCCAGTAGGGGACCACAGTGGCCTCCAAGTATAAATTTACTCTGCATAACATATAACACCTGCCGTGTAAATAAACCTGTTGACAAAGTGTTTGTTCAGAAAGTCTCTTCTCCAGTCCTGCCCTCTCTGGACACAATAATCTCAACTACAGTTGTTAGTGTATCGATTATCTAACCATAGCCAGACCTGCAGAGTGCTGTTAAGTTTAAGGCTTCATGAAGGAAACAGAAGGAAATGTTGCAGTTTTTCCCATGCTGCTGTCACAGAATGCCATGGACTGGGTACTTTATAAACATTTGCATATTCAGCAAATATTGCCTCAAGTGAAGTGTCCCAGCTACCCACTTCCTTTCAGATTGCCAGCGCTAAGTCCTTCCCGTATCTGAATTCTAGAGCCACCTTTGTGTACTGCACAATTACAAGTACCTCCAGTATAATTATATTAACCAATAATGCCCAATAACATAGAAACGATTCTGATCCTAAATTCCAATTCCATCTTGCTGAGGAACAAGTGACAGCCTTGAGCCCGTTGAGTCAGGAAATCCTGTCCTTCTGTCATCTAGAAGTTGCAGCACTGAGGTTTCCTCAATTCTTTCCTGGGGGCCTCTCCTTGACTTTCCCTCTGCAGTTCTAGCTGGAGTATTTGCTGGCCTGTGTCTGGGCCTCAGATAAGAAGGCTAGGCTTACTCTAGCAAACGTGGCACACCATGGGCTGCCAATTATTTATTATTAGAGAATGACTTTCTCTTCTATTTAGATAACACTGCTTCTCTCTCTCTCTCCCTCTTTCTCTCTCTCATTTGGAATATGTGAATATTATTATCTGGTTGCTTCAAGCATCTTTTGAAGCTCTGGTGTCAGCAAAGGTGTTTTATCATACTCCCTATAATGGAAAGAGAAACTCTCAGATTGGTAAAATCTGGATCACAGCACCCCGCCCCCCGCCGCCCCGCCCCGCGCCGGCGCGGGGGGGGGGGGGGGGGGGGGGGGGG
>CAUYQV010132740.1:0-20409 GCA_963574575.1 Galagoides demidoff
AATCCCCAGCCCGGGCCCGCCAAACAACAATGATGGCTGCAACCAAAAAATGGCCGGGCGTTGTGGCCGGCGCCTGTGGTCCCAGCTACTTGGGAGGCGGAGGCAGGAGACTCGCTTGAGCCCAGGAGTTGGAGGTTGCTACGAGCTGTGATGCCATGGCACTCTACCGAGGGGGATAGCTTGAGGCTCCGTCTCAAAAAAATAAAAAAATAATAAAAATAAAATAAAATACTAAAGGACTTTTTCACTTCACCATTTCATGAGTAAAAATTAATATATTTTGAGGCTTGCCTTACAAAATTTATTTTGTAATCTGAGTATATTTCAACAAAAGGCCACTGTCTGTTGAAGATATTTCAGACCAGGTAGGTTTCTAACTAATGCGGTAAGAGAAAAGGAGGTAATCTCTAGTTATAATTTCCTACCACTCTGCGGTTTGTAACTTAAGAGGACAAATGTATAGAAACTATCCAAAAGATTACATCACCTCTACTCCAATGCAATGCTCCACTTACCAAATCTAATTCATAACATGCCTGCCTAAGAAATCTAACCCCTAGGATATTTGTGTTTCAAGTCATGTAAGTAATTAATACTTTAATAAAAATGAACCTTGGCTTGGTGCTTGTGGCTCAAGCGACTAAGGCACTAGCCACAAACACCTGAGCTGGCAGGTTTGAATCCAGCCTGGGCCCACCAAACAATGAGGGCTGCAACCAAAAAACAGCCAGGTGTTGTGGCAGGCGCCTGTAGTCCCAGCTACTTGGGAGGCGGAGGCAGGAGAATGGCTTGAACCCAGGAGTGGGAGGTTGCTGTGAGCCGTGATGCTATGGCACTCTACCTAGGATGACAGCTTGAGGCTCTGTCTCAAAAAATAAAAAAATAAAAATAAAAATGAACCTTTCAGGCTGGGCACATTGGTTCACACCTGTTATCCGAGCACTCTGGGAAGCTGAGGTTTTTGTCACCAACACACTTTAGTACATTTCCCAGAATTCCAGGTGTCTTTTTATGAGTTTAATATGTCATATCTTTCTCCTTAAGTTATCTGAGATCCCTGGTAAAGAACAGGGTAAATTCAAAGAACTGCCTTCTATCTTTGCAATTATAATGCTAAAACCATTTTTCTCCAATAATTCTTTCATAACTATGAACTACATGTTGTGTCCTCAGGAGAGGTCAAGAACAAATCATATTGCCAGATGAAGGATAAGGTACTCCACGATGAAACAAAGACTGCCTTGTGCAGAAAACCATCCGCTCATTGGGCTTCTCCCTGTGACCGTGATGATCCACAAGTGCCCCTGGAGGTGGAGCTACAAAATGCAGGCTATAGCATATTCAAGAAAATGTGACACAGACATCTTGCACTCTGAATTTACATTATTCATGTCTCTTTATTACTTTGAAATTAAAAATTTTAATTTCAAAACACACAAGTGCATGTTTGTCATAAAAATTTCACATGGGAGTATATAAAATAGAAAAGCCAAATTCCTTCTAATTATCCCCTCTAGCCCACTTCTTTTCACAGAGGTAACAGCACAATAGCTTGGGAAAAGCACAAAACTTTCCGGACCTGTTATTTTAAAATACAGAGTATTACAGCATGCTATACATTGTTAAACATTTTGCTTTTTTATTTGTCTCGGATCATTCCATATTACTGCCTTGCAGCATTACCTTATTCTTACTAACAGTTGCATAATATTCTGTAGCATGGATGTGCTATAGGTTTTCAAAACGGTCCCCTATTGATGGCTGGTTAACAGTGCTGTTGTATGTATCCTTTTGCGCATACACCTATACAGTTTTGTGAAGAAACTATCACAGGTTGAGGTCTCTGTATAGGATACATTTGCTTTAAAACCCTCTCTGGACACGTCTTCTTCTCTCCAATGAAGTGCAATGAAATGTTGCCAGTATAAAGTTCTCCAAACAATATCCTTATCAGAGCAGGAAAATGCAATAAGATGACAGCCTGTACACCGTCATCCACACCCACCCTACAAATCCTTATATGTTTGTAACTACTTCAGTGTCTGGCACATGACTGAGTTGATAAATGCTTGTTGGATAAATAAGGAAAAACTAACTAGACACAGGTCTAAAATGGCAATGAACCCCAAATTCCTAAAGTTACAAATTAGGTCTTAAATTGGTTAGTGAATCAAGATTCTGTTTGATCCCAAGTTTTGTATTTCATACCTAGAAGCTAGGAAATATTTCATTAAGTTTCTTAGTTTGAAAGAGTTAGACAATGAATAAAAATTCTTCTTGTTTTACAACTGAAGTCTTCTCAAGGAACTTCACGAAATGAAGGGACAGAGAAAATGTAAGACAGAAGACAAAATAGTAACTGGAAAGATTAACGCAGAAAGTAGACACCTTGGTACATACATACTGGTTTTATAAAAATTATATTAAATGCATTTTAATGTAAACGTATATACCAAATATACCTCTACCCTCTGACCATTCTCTACAGATTACAACCTTGGTGGGTAGACGAATGGGAAAAGCAGTTTTACTTGGGCTTGGAATGGGGCAATTTCTCCAGGCACTGGGGAGCATGGCAATTCTGTTCCTCAAGGTCCAAAGGCAATGTGACCCAGTTAAGTACCACTAGCCTTGGAAGTGAGCAGATGGAAGGGAAGGTGAAAGTGAGGCTGACCCCATAGACCACTGCATACAATGGGGCAAAAGTTGCACAGTTCAGGAAATCAGAATGAAGAAAGGAGTGGATTACTTTTTGGGTAAATAGAGGAAGCAAGCATGAAATTTGTTTAAAGAAAATGATGTCTTTGAATTTCCATAAGAAAGTTTAGATTTTATCCTTAAATTTCATAACAAAGGACAAGGCTGAGTTAATAGTCTAACTAATAATATTTAGGCCAACAAATATTTCTAGGCTAACAGATGACTCTTCAGTCAAGCAAACATTCACTGGGCATGTGAGGGACAGGCCCTGAGCTTGGCACTGGGGATATAACTGGACAAAAATAGCTGTGACCACCATGGTAGTTTCCTTTTCCTAGGTATACCATAAATAAGCTACCAGCTGAGGAGCCTTCCCTTGACACCCCTGCTTCCCTGGACACCCCAGCCTGCAGTCACCATTCTGCAGCCCCTCACTGATCAGCCTTGGGCTACTCAAACCTGGGAGTAAGAACTCTGTGCTAATTGGAAGTGGCTAGAACATGCACTTTCAGGCTATTTTTCTTCTTGCCTTCTAAAAAGGAAGGGCTTCTATATTAATCCCAGCCCACCCTTGGGCATCCTTATAAGCATGCAGGTAGCAGGCAGTGGGAATAGGATTGTCTGCCAATGGGGGAGCAGGGTGTGTTTGGCCTTTGGCACAGGTCAGGTCAAACACAGCCTTTAATATGTCAAGCAGCTATAGTTTAGGACCAGAAAAGAAACTCACGTTTAAAATAGCAAAAGATCCCTGGATGGTAGCAAGTGTGGGTATAGGAGTATCTAATATTTTTGGATTGGTTTAGATTATACAGCCCCAAGTTTCTAAATATTAAACAAAAATACTCCAAAAGAGTCAAAGGAAGGTGCAGGACAAAACAATAAAAATTCCTTTTTGTTTGGGTACAATCATCTGATAACTTTTTCCTTTTGCATCTGAGATGGAAACCATGCTGACTTTTATAAACATGCCTGATTTTTCTCGAAGGGCAACCTAAAAGGAAAGAAAATATTTTATTTTTCTTTATTTGGCGGGGGGAGTAAAATACTGAAGACAGTTAAGTACGTTAACAAGTTTTCCTTATGGAAACTAGCCAATTGCTATTATTAATGCCACAGTAAGAACTGGGCACCAATGGCATCTTCTTACGGTAGAAATGCTTCTTAATTATGCTATAAAGTTGATTTGCTCAATTCTAGAGCACCAGTGACTTCAGGTGTGTTTGACGAAACAAAGCTGTCAGGGAACTGATGTTAAATTACTTCACAGATGTGAGAACCATTAATTATAGGAAGAGCACAAAACTCAGTGTCCTTTCTCTGAAATAATAAGGACATAGGGAAACTTCAGCTTAGACGGTTGTGTGTTCATTACAGCCTCACAGAAGAAAGCAGCCGTCATCAAAGCAATGAGGCTATCTGGTCTTATTTAACGTGATATGCCTAACCTCACCTCAGGCCTTCCTTTCAGGTGTCTGTCTCCCAGGTTCCTTTGAATCCAGTTTTTGATGTTGCCGACAGAGGCTGTCTAGCTTCTGCATATCTTCTGTAAGACCGTTTCTAAGATCCTCATTGTTTCTCAGAAATTCTGTCACCACTTCCAGTTGATTTGAGATCTGTATGAAGAAAACATACAACGTGCAGCTTTGACAATTTTACAGAAGACTTGTAATTCAAATGAAGAACTTAGTAGCCCCGAGATTGGCTTCTTGTTCATGTGTCCACCAAGAGACAGAATCTTGGCTATAAGCATCTGTCCGCAGACAAGTTAAAGTTTGAAAAACAAAACAAAACTCTTTAAAAAAAAAAAAGCATCTTCCACTCAGGGAAAAAAACCCACAACACAATCCAGTAGAACTGCTTCTGGCACCAAACAAAGCGGTATTTGTTTATCTCCTCAAATTATTTTGCTTTTTTTTTTTGACACAGAATCTCACTCTGTCACCCTGGGTAGAGTGCTGTGGTATCATAGCTCAAAGCAATCTCAAGCGCCTGGGCTCAAGTGATCCTCTTGTCTCTGCCTCCCAAGTGGCTAGGAATATAGGCACCCACCACAGGGCCTGCCTAGTTTAGTAGAGATGAGGTCTCGCTCTTGCTCAGGCTGGTCTTGAACTCCTGAGCTTAAGCAATCCACCTGCCTTGGCCTCCCAGAGTGCTAGGATTACAGGCATGAGCCACCACGCCTGGCCACTGTTTTTGCTTTTAAAACTTCCTGCATTTGTTTTTTTTTTTTTTTTTTTGAGACGGAGCCTCAAGCTATCCCCCTGGGTAGAGTGCCATGGCATCACAGCTCATAGCAACCATAGAATAGCTCATAGCTATTCTATGCTGTTACATGTGAGCATGTGTATATACACATTTTTCAAAACACAAATGGCAGCATTCTAGACACCACTGGTCTCTTCTATCAATATATGAGATTATAAAAAGTGGCCTCATTATCTTTTTTTAATGCCTGAATAGCATTCCAGTAATAGATATTTCCTATTCTAACATATTATTTTGATCCTTCTGCTGAGACAAATAACAGTACAATAACTAACCTGGTACATGTGTCATTTTGCATAAGGGACAAGTTTGTAGGATTTGTTTTTAGAAGGGAAATGCAATTTCATTTCCGATCCTGCTTTAAGTTTTGGCAAAATTTTAATAGATTTTGCCAAAACTGCCATCTATAGAGATTGTACCAATTTAAACTCCCTCTAGCAATATACTTTATCTTTTAAGTTAATAAAAGTATTCATGGAAGAGTACCATGGAAGTGTTTTCACTGGACTTGTCTTAGAATACCCTCACTGGTTACTATGCCTATTACAAAGACATGCTACTCATATTTTGAGGGTGTGGTGAATGTCTACAAATGGGTCCAAGCTAAGTCAAGATTATCTAATGATGTAAGTGATGGGGTACCCTACCCAGCAGGTGTACATAACTGATTCTTAGGGACCAGGTCTAGGTTGGAACCTCTGCAAGTACTCATGTTACTGTTGTGTGGGCAAGCGAAATTGCTGGATGCTGGTCAATAGCCGATGGGGCTGGAAGGGACGGGGAAGGCTGGCTGAGGCTGAGCCAGATGAACAGGGAGGAGCTGAAGATGACCAGAGGGCTTCAGATTAGTTAGTAAAGTTGACTAGGGCTGTGCCCCTCAGGTGGAGCTGTTTATTTCATGGCTGGAAACCAGCCTAGAGCTTCTGCAAGATGCCTGACCTTTAAATAATAAATCTGAAATCATAGGAATGTGAAATGAAGATCATTCCAATGACATTACCCAGAACATGCATTAGTAACTGTTAGCTCTTACTGACTGTGCTTGGTGTCCTAGACAAAGCTCAGTGTCTTCCTGTGGCCATCAGATGCCCATGACTGCAATGGTCAGGTCTTTGTATCATAGCACATGCTTCCAGATGAACTTCTGGCGCTCAGCGGGGTCCCCCTCCCCCAAGTCATCAAGGGTGGAGACTTTACCACTTGATGATCTTGTGCTGTCTCCTCCTGGCCCTCTCTGCAGACTCTCAGAACTAGTTTGCTCTCTATTCCACTTAGTTTCTTTTCCTTTGTTTAAGTTTCAGTTTTTTCCTATTCCCAGTCACCATTCTTTCTCATTGTCTCCAATAAGAGTGTCCCATAATTGACATTTGTTAGAACTTCAGTTTTCCTCTTCGTGAAAAGCAATAAATGCACTTGCTTTTGAAATGTGCTTTAAGAGGTGCTCTGGCTGAGACGATTATTTTAGCTTGAAGGGAGGGAGGCAGTCAAAAGGAGGTTATTTTTTTAAGAATGGGGAAGGCTTTGCACATTTATATGGAAAGAGGGGAAAGGAAGTAGAGAATGAAAAACGGAAAATATCAGAAAAATTATAGAAAGCAGTCATGCAGATTTGGACACTGAAGCCCAGCTTCGTCATTTAACTAGCTGTGTGACAGTGAGCAGACATTTGACCTCTCTGAGCTTATTGCTATGTATGCAAATTAAGGATGACACCAACACCACCAAGGGTTCTTGGGAAGACTAGAAATAATCTACTAAAAGCACTTAGCACTGTGCCTGGTACATTCCTTTTATCCTTCACACATTTAATAAATTTTTAATTTATTGATAGTTTATTATGTGCTTGCTGGTCTACTGTTCTAGGCAAAAGATGCTCAGCAACTTCATTCTTCCAGTCATTTAAGCCAAAACTCTTGGCCTTGTCTTTGACCTCTTTCTTTCTTTCACATGTCATGTCACACCCACCCACCTTCTTACCACGTCTACCATCATCTCTTATCTGGACACTGACCTCATTCCAGGTGTCCTTGCTTCTGTCTCTGCTCCTCTCCTCCACTACCAACAGGGCATCCTCACCACAAAGCCAGCAGGGTCCCTGACATTGCAATGGCTCAGAAGTCCTGCTTCCTCCCCCTTTATTTTGCTGACCTTACCCACTATTCTTTCCCTCCCTCCATTCCAGCCACACTTCTCAACTTGC
Organism: Galagoides demidoff; assembly: GCA_963574575.1. Lineage (NCBI taxonomy): Eukaryota > Metazoa > Chordata > Mammalia > Primates > Galagidae > Galagoides > Galagoides demidoff. Next base: position 7,166 of record CAUYQV010132740.1, read on the forward strand.
TATTCCTTCTGCCAAATACACTTCCTCCAGATACATACATGGGTAATCCTCACCTACTTCAAGGAATTGCTAAGTCTTCTCGATGAGGCCACCTTGACCACCATATTACAACCTGACACTTGTCCCCACTCTGCTCTACACTGTGTTTCTCCCTCCACTGCACCTTATCACTTACTTATTATGTTTACTGCTCGTTGTCTGTTTTCCACTACAGGGATCTTTGTCTATTTTGTTCACTCATGCACGCCATAATAGGTGCTCAATAAATATTTCTGAAATATGACAAATGAAGTGACATTTTTTATCCTGTTCCCAATGGCCCTGAGTATACTTTGTCATTGCCCCTTTTCCCTAAGCTTCCCTATGGATCTCTGTGAAAGGAGTTCTCTCACCAAGTTTAAGAAAGCAGCAATGATTTTAAAGTATGTGCAAATTATTTACCTTTTCTTTTCCTTCCCTTTTTTTGAGACAGAGTCTCATTCTATTGCCTGGGCTACAGTGCAGTAGCATCATCATAGCTCACTGCAACCTCAAACTCCTGAACTCAAGTGATCCTCCTGCCTTAGCCTTCTGAGTAGCTGGGACTATAGGTACCCACCACAAAGCCCAAATTATTTTTCTATTCTCCCTCTTCCTCAGGCTGGTCTTCAACTCCTGAGCTCAAGGCATTTCCTTGCCTCAGTCTCCCAGAGTGCTAGGATTACAGACATGAGACACCACACCCAGCCTCCTATCAGACCATCATTACCCTGAAGGTCCTAAGCTAGAAACCTTGATGAGCCTTTAAACTTCCACCCCTCTCCACCCTTTTATACCCCAATGTCATGCTCCTAGTAATATAACCAGACACTAAGATCCATCAGGTCTACCTGGACAGAATCAGCTCCTCTTCTCTATCCTTTAGTTTCTGTTCTCTCTCTCACCCTCACACAACTATAAGAGCCTCACCACTAGTTGCTGGTGACTTGTCTAACCCCCAACTGCCACAAGAATTAACTTTCTAAAAGCCGTATCTCATTCTTTCACTCTTTCTTGCTTAAAATCATCTGTTGGCTCCCTATTGCTTTTTGGGAATAAGGATCAAAGCACTTGGCATGGCACAGAAAGCCTTTCAACATATGGCTTCAGACTACTTTACCACCCTCACACCTAACTACCTGCTATGCTCGCCTGTCACTGTCAAGCCTCTTTCATGCCTTTGCCAGTGCTGTGCCTCCTGCCAAGAATGGCCTTTTTCACTTGCCAATCTGTCAAACTCTTATTTCATTTCTTTGAGTCTCAGCTCAACAGCACCTTCTCAGCAAAGCCTTTTATGGCAATCCCCTCTGCCAGTGAAGAACCCCCCAGCACATTTTTTCCCCAAGAATTGCTGTGCCTTTACCATGCTTTTCTACTTTATGGCATAAATTAGGCACTCAAATGTTTCCTGATTAAGTGAAAATATTTTCACATTAACCTGTGCCAAAAGAATATTCACTTCTGGAAATCGCTTTATAAATCATAAGCACAGTTGGCGTTATGTTAAAATGAGCTACTCTTTCTCCCTGGCACCTTTCTTTGTGTTGTTTACTCAAACAGATGATGTAATGTTTTTCTTTTTACCTCTTCAGGCGACATCTCTTGTTCTTCTGCTTGAAGGTACATCTCTTGAAGTTTTTCCTTTAGTAACTGCATTTCTATTTCATTAATTTGGCTCTCACTTAGGTAGGTTTCTATTTCACATTCATACCCATCTCGCTGATCTTCCTCAGGGATGTGAACAGCCCAGTCAGATGTCAATAGCTGGTGGGATATATTTATATGAACCAATTTTATAGAAAAGATATTCCATTGAATTACTCAAAGAATTTATAATTAAACATTATTAATTAATAACACACTGTGGCCATAGAAAAGCTTACCGGCCTTGTATAATTCCAGATTTCTATCAGCATACTTTCCTCTGCTTATGTTCTAAAATTATTTTAAATCCAATAAACTTAAAATTCTAAATGAGTAGTCACTTTTTCCCCTTTGGTTCTGTATGTCAGAATTATTAAATATGACTTTTACCTGTTCTATTCTGGAGTATACTGTCACAATTTCTGGGATATTGTTGAATTCATTCAGAAAATTTTGGATCTTCATCTGAAAATCTCGAAGCCATAAAGAAGATACTTTCATTTCTGAAGAGTGCATAATCTCATTACGACACTTAATCAACTACAGAGAGATAAAAAGATAAAAGGCTTCAAAATCAAACAATGGGGTAAACAGATTTTTTTTTTGAGATATAGTCTCACTTGTCAGCCTCAGTAGAGTACCATGGCATCACAGCTCACAGCAACCTCAAACTCTTGGGCTCAAGCAATTCTCGTCTCAGCCTCCCAAGTAGCTGGAACTACAGGCGCCCATCATAACACCTGGCTATTTTTAGAGACAGGGTCTCGCTGTTGCTCAGGCTGGTCTTGAACCTGTGAGCTCAGGCAATCCACCTGCCTTGGCCTCCCAGAGTGCTAGGATTATAGGCATGAGTCACCATGCTCAGTCAGGTAAACAGATCTTGTGACTCCAAAAGAAAATCACAGAAAAGCTCTGTTTTTATTTTTTGGAGACAGAACCTCACAGCAACCTTAAACTCTTGGGCTTAAGCGATTTTCTTGCCTCAGCCTCCCTAGTAGCTGGGACTACAGGCACCTGCCACAACGCTCAGCTATTTTTAGAAATGGGGTCTCACTCTGGCTCAGGCTGGTCTGGAACCTGGGAGCTCGGGCAATCCACCGGCCTTGGCATCCCAGAATGCTAGGCTTACGGGCATGAGCCACTGTATCTGGCCCCTTAGAAAGGCTCTGTTAGTGACAAAATCAGTCAGGGTGGTCTTTAGATGAGATGGGCTAAAACTTTCTTGGGATCATGTGCATAATTTGGATGAGTTGGCTGTTAAGCAGGACAGGCAGTGGTGGCAAAACACCCAACGGGCCAGATAAATGTCCTAGGCAGGCTGCATGTGGCCCGTGGGCCATTGTTTGAGGACACCTATTATAGATGGTATACATACATGATAAGTAGATACAAGTCAAACTTTCTTGGCACCTGCTATTCTGGGGAGCTACTGTATGCTATGGCTGCATGGCTGACTTAGCATCACAGAGTGTGTTTCACGGCTGGTCCCCAGTACCCACCCAACTGACTCAGTGTATGGTTTCAAATTCTGACAGCTCTCTTACCTCTGTGACTTTTTTTCGATCAATCACAAAATGATCGCAGGAGTTGATAAGACTTAAAAGAGCAACTGCATCACATTCCTCGGGTCCTCCTTTGTCTGTCAGTCCTCGGGGCATGAAGGCCTGTAGTACAAGGAGGCAGGAGAGAGACCTGAGTCTTCTCCAACTCTAGCAGCTGGAGAGACAACAGTTATTTGCTTATTTTCCAGATAATGACTGGCTGAAATTCTCTTACACACCGAGGTTTCAAGTTAGAGGCACATGAGTCCACAATGCAAGCAGGAAACCAGTGTCACAGCCTTGACCAAGAGCAGTATCTGAAGAGCTTCTCTATCCCTCTGTTATTAGGTGTACCTGACATAACTGGTTTTCTGTCCTGTCTGAAGGGCATATAAGCAGAAAGTATAGGTAGGATGTTACCTTTTGCTTCCTTACTGAAATTCTAGTGACCGACACGCTTGCTTTGGCAGCATATATACCAAAACTGGAGCAATACAGAGGTTAGCATAAACCCTGTGCAAGAATGACACGCAAATTCCTGAAGCATTCAGAGTAAAAGAAAAAAATTTCACTAGCTGAGTTGCTGAAGAAGATTTAAAAATAACACAATTACTCTAAAGTGGACACTTTTTAAAGGACTTGAGAAAACTCAGTACAGTAGTATTAGGTTAAGAGTTTGGGCTTAGGAGTGCAACAGAACTAACTGGGTTCAAATGCCAGCTCTGCTACTTGTCAGATGTGTAACCCTGGCCAAGTTACTTATCCTCAGATTCCTCATCAGTAAATGGGGAATAACTGTTCTCATCTACCTCGAAGGATGCTGTGAGAATTAAATAAGTGAATACAGGTAAAGCTCCAACACAGTGCTCCACACATGCTCATTAACAGGCCATAAATGCTGGCAATAATCACATCAATGATGCAAGGTGAGGAAGACCCACCTAGGAGTTACAGCTGGAATCCTATGAATTTGAGATACTACACATACCAGAAGGACCTTGTTCTAGAATCTAGCATGATGGTGCCTTTAGTAGGATTTTATGGCGCAGACCCCCAAAATGGTATTCTGGCAAAGCTTAGGCATAGTTCTTTCCTGAAGTATTTCCCAACTTACATTGGATGCAATAACTTTACCAGGCTAAGAATTTCATGGGTACTTTCCTGCCAAGGGAGTAGAACAGATGACATAGAAAAAATTACATATAATTAGAACTCTAAATAAAAGCGACCGGTTCCATTGAAAGCAAACACATTTCAGCAGATAAGCAACTACAATGGCTCCTACAGGGCTGCTCACAACAGTATTCTGAAAAGGCTGGGGTAAGTGCTGATGTACCCCAAGGAGATTTAGGGTTATGTTCCCAATGGTGGTAGAATTATACACCTGAGCCTCATGTAACTAAGAAAAACTTGGTAGATGCTAAGTGGCCCCTATCAGAAGGTAAAGTAGACAGTACCATCACCATCTTCCCATGCCATAACAGCTACCAACACTGTCAACCCTCTGAGAGAAGCCTAGTACAGGATGCTACAAAGGTTAACAAAGAGGCTAACTTACCACAGGCAAATTAATGCAAATATTGCTTAATTCACCTGCTGCTGAGAAGAACATGTGAAGTTAGAGGGGCCTTAAGTGTCTCCAAACCAGGCATCATTTTTCCTTTCCATTCTAAGGCAGGTCCTCACTGGCATTTTCTCACCAAGATCAATCTCTTCCATGTTAAGGTTTTATTTTAATAATTACTCCCTTTCTTCAGAAGTAGAAGCCAGCAGGGAGGCTCTACTGCCTCCTTGTAGTGAAAGAAGTTTCTTAAAATTGTACTGCACACTACGTGTCCCACACAGCAAACACGCAGTGGAGAGTAACATGTTACTGCCTCTCTCTCTCTCTCTAACCTCTTGTGTCTCTTCACTGAGTAGGAGGAGACAAGGCAGGAGAAATAAACAGGGGTCCGGTCATGCTGACCTTTATCAGCTCCCTTCCTCTGGGAGTGTAGACTTTACTTTAAGGCCATCAGGAAGCTACCCAAGCGTTTTGGGCAAGGGGATGAAACGATCTGATTCCTGTTTGAAGCCCGCACACCCTGCTGTGTGAAGAACCAACCAGAGGTCCCGAAAGCAGCACAGCCAGGCAGGAGAGGGTGAGAGCTGTGATGTGGAGATGGAGGAGAGGATTCCAAAATTATTTTGCAGGTATATATAAGGCAGGTAGTAAGCGGGAAAGAAATGAAACAATAATGATTCTGGAGAGGTGGGGGTCGAGATAAAAAGTCCTACTTTGGAAATAAATAAAAAGTGCTGTGGAGAAGCTGGTAGGGAGGGTCAAGTAAGCAGTTGGACATGTACATTTGGAGCTCAGGAGAGGGGTAAGGCTAGGGCACTGATTTGGCAGCCATGAGCATAAAGGGAGTGTTTAACTCTATGGGCCTGGGTAGAATCACCTGAGAAAAGGAGGACAGAAGGATAGAAGACCCCCAGCCCTGAGTCCCAAGGAAGGCTAAATGATACTCATAGGGAGGCTGAACAGAAGGCACAGAGATGGGCAGAAAGCCAGGAAAGTTTTAAGAAAAGTCACCAGTAGTGCTGAATGCCTCTGAGAGGAAAGAATAAGGTCAGACAACTGAAGGTCGCAGGTATAGTGGAGTGGCAGGAGCAGAGCCAGGATGTAGTGGGTTGCAGAGTAAGTAGGATCTGAGGAAAAGAGAAAAGGCATCAAACTTCTTTTTGAGAAGCTTGGCTTGGTATGTGTATGAGAGGCTGATTAAAAAAAAATGAGGAGAAAGCTGGAGGAAATGAATCAAGGTAGGTGGTACCAGTGGCTCAAAGGTGTAGGATGCCGGAGGTGGCGGGTTCAAACCCAGACCCAGCCAAAAACTGCAAAAACTACAAAAAAAAAAGAAAGAAAGAAAGAAAGAAATGAATTGAGGGAAGTTTTTTTTTTTAATCTTATTTTCTAAGTATTTATTCAAGTGTTTTTAAAAACAGTTTTATTAAGATATAAGTCATTCTTCCACAGTGTATACTAGTGGTATATTCACAGTGGTGCAACTATCCTCATAGTGAATTTTAGAACATTTTCATCACCCCCAAGAAAAACCCCATATTCATCAGCTGCCATCCCCGAAGCCCTAGCAACCACTAATCTACTTCTGCCTCTGTAGATTTGCCAATTTTGGACATTTTGTATAAATGGAATCCTACAATATGTGACTGGCTTCTTTCACTTAGCATGATGATTTCAACATTCATCCATGTTGTAACATGTATCAGTACTTCATTCCTTTTTATGGCAAAGTAATGTTCCATTGTATGGATATACTGTACTTCTTAAAAAACCATTCATCAGCTTATGTAAATGTAAGTTGTTTCTACGTTTCAGCTAGTGTGAATAGTGCTGCTATGAACATTTGTGTACATGCTTTTGAGTGGATGTAAGTTTTCATTTGTCTTCGGTATATACCTAGGAGTGGAATTGCTGGGTCATATGGTAACTATTTAATCCTTTCTTTCTTTTAAAAAACTGAAATAAATCAAGGCACTATTTATATTAAAGCTTTCTATATGATTATGGGATTAAGCAGGGAGGAAGAGTAGATAGTTCCTTGGGCAGGTGGAAAGGGATAAGATCCAACACACAAATGGAGGTATAGGGCAATAATAGAGAGGCATCTTTCCTCCTCTGTAGCAGATGAAAAAAGATGGTACATATAGAGATAAGTTGGTAGGTTTGGCTAAAAATGAGGAAGTACAGCTGGCCCTCCATATCCATAGGTTTTGCATCTGTGGATTCAACCAATCAGGTATCAAAAATGTTCAGGAAAAAATAACAGTACAACAAGAAAAAGTAAATATAGATTAAAAACACATATAGTATAGCAACTGTTTATACAGCATTTACATTGTTAGGTATTATAAGTAATCCAGAGATGATTTAAAAAGTATATGGGAGGATGTGCCTGAGTTATATACAAATACTCAGCCATTTTATATCAGGGACTTGAGCATCCACTGATTCTGCTATTAGAGGGGCAGTCTTAGAATCAACCCCCCTTGGATACAGAGGGACGACTGCATGTGTCTGGGCTGGGGCAACCACCAAACTCCATGAAGTGTGAGCAAGGTTAACAGCTGGGAATGAGGGTAGAGGAATGGAAGTGGAAGCTTGGCAAGGAAAGGTAGAAACAGTTGCCTCCTGGAATAGAAGTGGAGAGAGAAAGAGAAGTGGCCAAATCACTAGGGCTCCACGATCAAGAATGAAAGTGAAACCAGTCAGTTCCCTCGTGAGATTCTGAGCAAAAGCAGATGATGATGTCATCAGGGCTAGAGTTGGGCCAGGCAAATTCAGAGAAAGGAGAAAAAAAGCTGAGATAACTGCAAGGGACTGACTTTAATGATGAACCATAGTATCCATCTGAGCTGGATAGGTGACAAAGGTAGGCAGAAGGGTCAAGGCTTCTGGGTATTGGGGTGGCAGTGGAAGCCTCAGAGGAAAAAGTAGTACAGGGACAAAGAGCGGAGGCAGGGTGCCAAAGGCAAGTAGGATGTTAGATACTGAGACTTCCTGTGCTGACAGGGTCTAGGGAATGAGCATGTAAGTGGGAGGTTGAGGTGGTGTGGAGCAGAGGATGCTAGAATAGGGACCCCAGGAACTGAGAGGATGGGGTTGGATTAGAAAGTATGCAGGTGATGGCAACCAAGAGGAGGAAAGAGTGGCATAAGCAAGTTTCAAGAGGATTCCCAGGAGGACAGCCCTCTGCAAACAGGTAAGGGATAGTCACAGTAAAGGGTAGAGTTTTGTTTAAGTCATTTCTCTTTTCTAGGTTAAAAAAAGTAGAAGCTGGCAACTCTATGGTAGCAATGCAAAAAAAAAAAAAATTGGGTAAAAGGTGTAGGTGGTAGCCAAAAATCTAGGGACCACTGATACGGTCCAATTACCTCATTTTTTTAAATTTCAAAATATTATGGGGGTAAGAATGTTTTTGGCTAACATGTATGGATTTTGCTATGCTTGAGTCAGGGGAATAAGTGTGCCCATCATCCAGCTAGTGTTCATTGTACCTATTAGGTAGGTTTTTGCCCATCTCCTTCCCCCTCAGTTTCCTCATTTTTGAGGTTAGGGAACAGAGGTTGGCCCAATGTCACATCACAGCAGCTGAGCCAAACTCAGATCACCTGCTTCCCTGACACTGCTTCTTCCCAGGCGTCCACCTGTGCCTGCTGCTAACAAGCAGGGAGATTGACTCCAAAAGTCAATTTGTGTTAGGAAGCCACTTCTGACTGCTCCTCCCCACTCTCTACTGGGCTTCTGGCAAACATCAAAAAGTCAAAAAAGTTTCCCAATGGGTCAGCTAGTAAGTCACATTGCTGAGATGTGAAGACAGATCTGGCTGCCTATCCCATCCCTACCTCCCCAAAGTTTTATTCCTTAGTTGGGCACTTAAGATCCTTTCTCTTTTAGTCCTAACTTTTGCTGGTTTACTCCACCATACTAATGGAACCTTGCTGTCAAAATGAGCTATTTAGTGAGCCCACCCTCAAACACCTTACAAGATTCTCCCTCTATGCCTATGTTCGTGATGCTTGCCCCCAGCATCACTTGTAGAAATCTTTCCTACAATTTTGCAAGCAAGGGTAGCAAACTCAAATGCCTTCAGGAAGCAGACAGGTAGAAGCAAACTTTTACTTCACTGAGTTGAGTCCATTATAACAGACCGGAACCGTCTACACACTACCTTTAATCAACCCACCAATCTCCCTCTCTGCATATCCGTCAATGAGGTCCTGACTTTACAAGACCAGATCTCCGGGCACCCAGGTGACTCGCTGTCGCCTCCTCCCATCCCGGCTGCAGGTGCTTACCTTGGCCACCTCCCAGGAGTCGATAGGCCAGCGGCCTGGCCGGCAGTTTCCCCAGTATACATCTCCGTTTCTGTTGATGTGATGTCTCAAAATCTCCCGTTTCCACTCTGCGCACACCTGACACTGAGGCTGAAACTACAGAGGGAGGCGGTGAAGAGGACCCAGCAGGGAGGGGCGTCGTAGCCGGCCCCGCCCCGCGGAAGGAACAGCGTAATGCGTTTAGGTACTCGGACAGGGACAGGATGGGGTGGGGTGAGGGCGAGGGCGAAAGTCAAGGCCTCCAGCCAGGTGCTCACCTGGCGGGCGCGGGGACTGCATCGTGAACCCCCGCTGCAGGCGGCGCGGGGGCCCAGGCCGGGAGCTGCAGTGAGCAGGCCTTGGTGGAAGGAGAGCATCTCGCGGCCGACGAAGCCCTGCAGACAGCTGCGAAGCAGCAGTAGGCAGTGACCTGCCTTTACCCAGTTCTTGTACTCCGCGCAGTTAAGGCGCACGGCCAGCTCAGACAACACCATGTTCAGCGCGCACCCGGAAGGTAGCCAGGCGGGGGGCGTGGCTGACGGCAGTACGCAGGCGTGGGAGCCTGGGAGACGCCGGAGGCAGTAGCGCGGGCGCCGGCGCGGCCCCGCCCAGAGGCGGGAATGGAGGAGAACCCCGCATGCGCCCTTGTCCCCGGGGCGGGGCGTCTTGGCTTCCGGGACACGTAGGTCCCACCCCCATTAAGGGACTGCTGCTGTTTAAGTACTTTGGTGCTTGCCCAAGTACCTCTACCTGAAACCCTTAGGCTGTCTTACAAACTGAGATCCAGACCCCGGTTTGACTTCCTCTCCTGACGTATGTAACTCCGTTTTTTTATCTTAAGAGATGTAGAAGGTGCTCAAAGCACTTTTTTTTTTTTTGAGACACAGTCTCACTTTATTAAGGTGACCAGACGTCCCGCTTTTTAACAATTTGTCCTGCGGCGTTTTAAAAATGTCCCTTTTTTTGGAAAGAATGCACGACAAGCGGGACAATGGGAAGGGAATATACGGTTTTCGGCTGCTGAAAAGGTTAATGTAACTCCATTTGAGAATGAAGAGGTTAATGTAACTTCATTTGGAAATGAAAAGGCTAATGTAAACTCCCTACTCCCCTCCTGTGCAATGTCGCCCAGGTGGAATCTACTAAAAAAAATTTCATTCAAATGAGAAATATGCCAAAGAATAAAATAATACTATACATAATATTTTTTTTTTTTGGCTAGGGCTGTGTTTGAACCCGCCACCTTCCGCATATGGGGTGGGCGCCCTACTCCTTTGAGCCACAGGCGCCGCCCTATACATAATTTTCTTTTTAATGTATTGTATTTCTAAATTGTACTTACGTTGAAATTAAAAAATATATATATTATAATACTATTTTTGCATTCTTTGAAAATTTTTGTTGCTCCATATAGACCAAATTTTTAATTAAGACACCTCCCCACCCCCATCAATGGTGTCCCGCTTTACCAATGTTAAAATCTGGTCACCTTACATTTTATCGCCCTCGGTAGAGTGCCGTGTGTCACAGCAACCTCCAGCTTTTGGGCCTAGGGGATTCTCCTGCCTAAGCCTCCTGAGTAGCTGGGACTACAGGCACCTGTCACAACGCCAGGCTATTGTTTTTGTTGCAGTTTGGCCGGGGCCGGGTTCGAACCCACCACCCTCGGTATATGGGGCCAGGGCCCTACTCACTGAGCAACAGGCGCTGCGCTCAAGGAACATTTTTTTAAGAGGCTCTTGCTCTGTCACCCTGGCTAGAGTGCAGTGTTATTATAGCTCACGGCAACCTCAAATTCCTGGGCTCAAATGATCCTACTGCCTCAGCCTCCCGAGTAACTGGGACTATAGTCCAGTGTGCACCATCACGCTGGGCTACATTTCTTGAATTGCCTGTTCTTGGTATTATACAATTCTATAAACTTACCTGGTTCCTAAGCCCACACACTGAGTAGCTACAGCAAATCATGGTATTAGTGTACCTCCCATCATTATGTGCCTGCAGGGTGCCAAGCTAACACAAAGCTCAAAAATCTCTCTGCCACTGGGCCTACACCTTGCAAACAGGACAACACCATCACTTGGATTCTGGAGGGCTGCACAGCCCTAAGCCAGGTAAGAGCATGCTGGAGCACAGAGTGAAGGTTAGGCCATGATTATCTAGTACTCTTGGTTATATGATAATTAGTGTTTCTTGAACAAGGTAGTCTCATTTAAAGTTCCAAATAAGTGATGCAGAGGTCAGAAGGCATTGGACTGTCAGCTCCAAGTGACGAGAGATCAGGTCAGTTTTAGTTACTTCTAGTGAACTTTTTGAGCTTGGACAAGTCAAAACTGTGTCAAGTCAAAAAGGCTCCAAGGGAAGAGATTAAAACACTTGAAGCTTTCCCCTGACTGTATGGTTCACAGCAGAAAGGTATTTTAGGGAGCACTACCTCTGGACTCAAATTTCCCCTTAGCAGTTTGATCTTAAGCAATCAATTTGATTTCAAGAAAATCATTTCTGGCTCGGCGCCTGTGGCTCAAGTGGCTAAGGCGCCAGCCACATACACCTAAGGTGGTGGGTTTGAATCCAGCCTGGGCCTGCCAAACAACAATGGCTGCAACCAAAAAAAATAGCCAGGCATTGTGGCCAGCGCCTGTGGTCCCAGCTCCTTGGGAGGCAGAGGCAGGAGACTTGCTTGAGCCCAGGAGTTGGAGGTTGCTGTGAGCTGTGATGCCACAGCACTCTACCTAAGGCAACAGTTTGAGGCTCTGTCTCAAAAAAAAATAAAAATCATTTCTCTGGGCCTCATTTTATCATTTGTAAAAAGAGGATATTAATACTTCATAGGGTTGGGAGGTTTACACACACATTGAAATCATTAGACAGTGCCTGGCACATAGTAAGTTCTTAGTTATTTAGCTGTTATTTCATATTGGCCTAAATATACCCTTTCATCAGTCAGTCATATATTCTTGGGTAAGGTAGTTAGCAAATCACTGGCCACTTGGAAGTAGAGACAATTTCTAGAAAATTGTGAATGTATCATGGCATTCTTGGAGTTGTGTAGCACAGTGCTTGGCTGGCCTCTGCTAACTTTGTCTTAATAACCTCAATACTAAATCTATCCTAAGTAAATTAAAACCATACCCTTAGACAAAGTGTTGATTCCCATCAAACCAAATGAAAAAAGTGTCCATAAGAAATAAACATTAACATTTCTCCTTTTACGTCCCTTGAATGTAAGTTCTCTTAAAATTTTCCCCATATTGACTTTGCATCAAGAACACTTGGATGATAAATATGGGTATTTCCTTTGGGGAAAAACATGAAAGGAATAATTTTTTAATACTGAAGTTGGATTCAGAGCAGCAAATTTGTTAACTTCTTGAAGTTAACAAATTAACCACAGTCCAAAGAATGTTACTATCTTGGGGCTGAACAGATTACTGCGTTAACTATAACACAGTGAAGTTATTAGTGATATTTAAATTCAAAGTCATGTTGTATATTTTAGTTTATGCCTACACTCAGAGCTAATTTTCAAACATAAGGTTCAGCCCCTGTTATTAATAACTTGATATGTTCTGTTAAAGCTTTCCCTCTTAATCCTCTGATTCTGAAATGGTATTTCAGCATATAGGTGGCAAATAAGAACTAGTTTCCTCTTTCAAGGTTTAACTAATACTAAACCAGACTTTCATCCAAAATATCCTCACCAAAATTAACTAGAGAGAGTTGGTAGTTCTCTGAAACTTATATAGATTTTATTTATTACTGTAAATACTAAAATAACATTGAAAACACCTCAAAGTCCCAAATCATCTATTAGGGAAAAATCACTACGGGCATCCAGTTCTTTGATTGAACCTGGGTAACAAAAGAGGCAGAAGACATGGTTTGCGATGAAACTTGATTCAAATGCTAAATGTTTTCAAGCTTTAATAAAATATATACCAATTCCAAGTACCAAGCATAATAGTTCAAAGTTCAAATTCATGGGTTTACTCTTAATAAGCACCAAAAGCAAATTCTGTTGACAGAGTCCTATCTTTGCACAATGCATTCAGAGATGAGTTATAATTAGGAAGAATGTCCACTGAATGCACTATGTGTAAAAATGCAATTAACATTTCAAAACCACATGTAAAAGAGAAAATATCTTCAAAGTTAATTCCATTA
>CAUYQV010132753.1:0-11865 GCA_963574575.1 Galagoides demidoff
ATGGCATCACAGCTCACAGCAACCTCCAACTCCTGGGCTCAAGCGAGTCTCCTGCCTCTGCCTCCCAAGTAGCTGGGACCACAGGTGCCCGCCACAACGCCTGGCCATTTTTTGGTTGCAGCCATCATTGTTGTTTGGCGGATCCGGGCTGGGGATTCGAACCCGCTACCTTAGGTGTACGTGGCTGGTGCCTTAGCCGATTGAGCCACAGGTGCCGAGCCTCTGCTTTCTATTTATGCAATTTTATTATTACTATTTTCTTTCTTTTTTTTTTTTTTTGCAGTTTTTGGCCGGGGCTGGGTTTGAACTCGCCACCTCCAGCATATGGGGCCAGCGCCCTACTCCTTTGAGCCATAGGCGCAGACCTCTTTTTTGAGACAGAGCCTCAAGCTGTCGCTCTGGGTAGAGTGCCATGGCATCACAGCTCACAGCAACCTCCAACTCCTGGGCTTAAGTGATTCTCTTGCCTCAGCCTCCCAAGTAGCTGGGACTACCGGTGCCTGCCACAGCGCCTGGCTATTTTTTGGTTGTAGCTGTCATTGTTTGGCAGGCCTGGGCTGGATTCGAACTCGCCAGCTCGGGTGTATGTGGCTGGAGCCTTAGCCGCTTGAGCTGCAGGCTCTGAGCCTACTTGCACAATTTTTTAATGAGTCACTTAACTTTTCAGGGCCTCCCTTTCCTAGGTATACCATGAGAATGCTACACTACGTGTAAGAGTCATATGTGAATTAAACAAGATAATGTGTTGAAGATGCTTTCTACACTCTCAGGTTAAGAACTTCCTATAATTCCCTCTCCTGGTGTGTTGTAAAAGTTCTAGAAACCACTTCATAACCTTCTGTTGGGCCCAGCACATAGTCAATGCTGAAAGATGTACGGTCAGACAGTGGGTGCCTCAGATGCAGAGGGTGTAATTTCTTTCTCCTCCCCGCCCCCTTTCCATCCTCATCCTCACCTCCCGGGTGGAACTCTCCACAAACGGCCCCCCAAACATGGCAGCCATCCAGTCACAGCTGGAAATCAGCAAGGGCTTGTGGGCACTGATGGCGCCATCATCCAGGATGAAGGTCACATCTGTCCAGGAGGAGAAGAGGAATCACAGGAGAATGAGGTGAAAGAACATGGGCTAGCCAGCCCCAAGGGTAGTGAGGGAGCCCAAGCAGTCCTACTTCCTCCTGAAGCCACTTAACAACCAGGCTCTCGCCATGGGGAGACCAGGCTTCAGGAGCAGGGCGGCCATATCTCCTGGACGTCAGGGCTGAGAGCAACTCAGAATGCTAACGGGACCCACCCAGACTCCTCAGAAAGCTGTGCTAAGCATGTTCCATACCTGAGAATGTGCCTTTTGCCAAGCACTCCTTAACCCGGTTGGTTCGACGGACATGGAAGGCCTTGGTGATCTCCTGATTCATGAAGGCCTCATTGTTGAGAATGTTGGCCACCATCATACGCAGATCAAAGACCTCCAGCAGCTCAGCAATATGGGCAATGTGCATGAGGTCCCGCTCATTCTCGTCCAGCTCCCCGGTGTACAGGTACTTGAGAACAGCCCGGAAGGGCCCCGGCTGGATGGAGTTATCCATCTTTACCACCACCATCAGCCGGGATTTGTAGGTCAGGGGATCTTCTGCCATCTCTTCCTGGATGCTCACAAAAGCTCGGCTCCAGGAAGATAGCACACGACCCCTGCCCGGCAGGTACCCTGTTCCGTTGCCCCGTAAGATCCCATCGCTGGTTGAGGCTCGGAGGCCAGCAGGGCCAGAGCCTCCGGTCTCGTCCACACTCTCACACACGTCAAAGCTGGCTGCCCGGAGCAGAAAGTCCCGCCCATGGTGGTGATGGTGGTGATGGTGGTTGTGTTGATCAGGGTGGCCCTGGTGGTCCTCTGGGCGGGCGCCCCCTGGCCCCGAGGGGCCCCCCAGCTCCCCCTCACTCAGGTCCATAAGGAACAGGTCGTAGAACTTGGAGGAGGAGGTGGAGAGGTAGATCTTGTGGGCAAAGATGCGCACCCGCTCCTGCAGCACCAGGATGACGTCCGCGCAGAGCGGATCCTCCAGGAGGTGGGCGGGGCACTCCTCGCTGCTGGAAGGGGGGTCGGGCACCACAATGATGGGGGGCGGTGGCTTGGGGGGCAGAAAGGGTGCCTGCAGCAGAGGCCGCTGCACATTGCGGAGATGCGACTTCCAGAACTGCAGGTGACGGCGGGAGATGAGCGCAGCCCGGATGGCATTGTCAAAGACGTCCTTGATGCCAAACTGGGCCACCACGCTGGTCTCATAGTAGGGGATGCCCAGTTCCTTGGCCACCTCTCGACCCTTCTCTGGGGGAAGGATCTCGTTGGGCTTGATAGGCCTGGTGGATTCAGGAAAGGTTGTATTGGTGGTAGAGGGACCCCTGTTTCTCCGCCAGCTGGAGGGACTCTGCTCAGGATCCATACCCTCAGCCCCACCCCTACCCTGCTCTTTCTCCTCCATCTGGTCAAATCCCATCAAGCTCCTTTAAGCTCCACCTCCAACCCTCTCTTCTTCTAGGAAGGCTTCTCTATGTATGCCAGGCCCCTAGTGACCTCTCCAGTTCAAAGCAGTGACAGAACTACCTCCACCTCCCTCTCTGGCAATTACCACGCAGTGGTTCACATTGGTATTTAACCTGTTCATATATTTAATTTATCTCCCAACAAAATTACAAGCCCTTTTCATTTCCTCCTCCCTGTCTTTCCTCATGGTGCTTTAGCATAGTACTGCCCACATAGTAGGTGTGCAGATACATGAATGAAGGAAGGAGCATGCTTGTTGGCTCCTGACATGACCGTGCTCCAATTGGGAGAGCCCCTCCCTAGGCACCAGCACCCCTTACCTAGCCAAGGGTCGTCTGGCCCTATTGACGGCCTCCAGGTCGGCATAGCGCAGGTCCAGCTGGCAGCCCACCAAGATGACAGGGGCTCGGGGGCAGAAGTGCTTGATTTCTGGGTACCACATGGTCTTGACATGGTGGAGGGAATTGGGGTTGGCAATGGAGAAGCAGAGAACTACCACATCAGATCTGGGGGAGGGAGAGTAAGATTATGGGCAGAGAAGGCTAGAGGTAGGTCAGCTGTCCCTGGAATGAGGGACAGCATGCATGCATACCCCCAACCTCCCCACTGGCTTAGGTATCTCCTCATGTGCTCTCACATAAAACGTATAATAATAGTACCTGCAGTTTATGCAGCCTTTTAGAGCTCAAAGGCTTGTTTTGGATTCACAGCTAACTTGTGAGTTAGAAATTACCATTTTTACCATCTCACAGCTGAGAAAAATCATCTCAGAGCTACTAGGCGGCAGAGCTGGGACTCAAACCAGGCCTCCTGGCATGGAGCCCTGGCTCCTTTCACCGCCCCAGGCTGCCCCCGCCCCCTGCAAGGGTCTGCCAGAGCTGTTTCCTCCACTCCTTCCTTCCCGATAAAATTTCACGGGGTTGCTCAGTTTCTTGGGAAAGCAGGAAAAACCCACCCACTTGGTCCCCTGCTGGAAGCCAGAGCCTTCCCTACCTCCCATAAGCAAAGCGACGGTCTTTATGGTGGTCCCCAAAGGTGTCCCAGAGGCGCAGGGAGACACTGACATCATCTACCACATCTCGGGAGCGTTCCAGCACCTGGAGAATCAAGGGCAAGTTCTTGGGACCCTCTCATGGCAGCCCACTGTGTGCCTTGCAAAACACTCTCACCCACAGGAAATATGTGGAATCAACAAGGGCTGCTCCTGAGCTGACCAGAATTGGGAGAGACCCTAACAGCAGACGGTTATGGGATAGAAGGGACCGCTCCTGGAGCCTACCCTTGTTCCCAGCTTTCTCTGCAGACTGGATGTTTATGAGACCATGGACTTTTGGTATTCGTTGCCAGCTCCCTTCCCCACTCTGCTCTCATCTCCCCCAAGACCCAGCCCTGCACCGCTCCGCGTTACCATGCAGTACCCAAGACTTAGCTGAGTCCCAGACACCAGCTCAGCCAGTGAAAACAAAATACCAGTCACACCAAAGACATCTCCCCCAGGTGGGCTCAGTTCAGACCTCTCTCCAGCAGCTCCTTCCTCTTCAGCTGCCCCCATCCCACCCTAGGGGTCTCCATGAGCTCCAGAGACCCCAAGCTACACCTTGGGAAGAAGCCCCCATATCCACATGTATGGCTGGACCCCCAGCCTTACCTCCTGGCACACGCGGTACTGGTCGATGGCCCACACTGTGGGCACGTGGGTAGCCAGCAGCTGGTACTGGGTGAGGGTGGCATTGCAGGCACGGGCACAGATGAGCCTGGTCTTGCCCACGGCGTTGTCCCCCACCACAACGCACTTGATGGTCTCTACGTTTGGCCTTTCATAATCCATGTCAGAATCCATTAAATGGGACCTGAGGAAGAAGAGGGAAGCGCTCAGGATGGCTTGGCATGCCAGCTCCCCGCGGGCCGGGACTAGCACCCACAGCTCTCCTTGGCGGGGCTGGCAGGAGGACAAGGGAGTGGGCAATGCTCTGGTCGAGAGCTCCAGAAGAGCCGGAGGAGTCAGGAGCCCAGTCAGGCTGAGAGGAGCGGTGCCACCATATGGGCCATCCAACTGGGTGTGTGAATGGAGGAGACCTTTGAGAGCTCCCAGGCAGAGCCTGCCCAGGGCCTGCCCTGTCCCCACTCTCCAGAGAGAGAAGAGGCTGCCTGGGCAGCTCACTCATCATCACTCTCCTCCTACCTCCCCAGCAGGGCAGTGGCAGCAGAACAACAAACAGCTGAGAGAAGCAGAGTCTCCAGGTCCCCACCCCTTCCCAGCAGGCCTGAGGGCAGGGCCACTTTAAAATTTAATAGACCTGTCAGGGCTAAGCAGCAGCTCTCCTGCCCTCCACCCCTTCCCCTGGCCCTCTCTGGTGGCGCATTTCCAAGCCCCAGCCTGTCAAACCAAGACCCCAACCCTTTAGGCAGATGCCACCGTTTTTCTTCCCAGATGCACCTGACAGAGTTGGGCCTCCCCTCCTCTGCTCTGTCTTGCTCAGCCAGGGCTCGGCTTTGAGGGTGGTGGTGTAACCACCGGCCTGCAACAGTATCATCCTCCCCTCATCCCGCAGCCAGCCTCAGACAAAGTGAGATCCACCCTCTTCTGCCTTTCCCATTCCAAGGGAGGAGTCTCAGGCTGGAAGACCCCACACAGCTGGTACTCCCCGGAGACGCCCACTAAACTGGCTACCCATGGGTGATGGGGTTGCCACGGTAAACGGAGGATCAGAAACCTCAGTCTGAATTTTTGTGCAAACGCTTGCCTCAGTTGCCTTCACTGTTGAGCAGAGAGAAGTACCAAGCCCACCAGAGAGGGACGGATGGAATAAACAGAAGGCCCTTCTGTAGTCAAAATGTCATGTCAGTGTTTAAAAAGCTGTCACCAGGAGGCCCCAGGCTCCAGGGGGCTTTCACTAGCAACCTCCAGTTGGCATTCCCCTGCGGGTGGAGTCCAGAGATGGGCAAGGCAGGGGTTATTAGGAAGCCTGGTTTCTCCAGGGCCATCAGCCCACCCTGCTCACATTCCCTATGTGCATGAAAAGTTGTCTGAGGGCTAGAGCAACCCAGAGCCATCCCTCCTAGGCCAAGGATGGTTGAATTCAGGAGTCCTGGAGGCTGCCAGGGCAACCTGGCTGCTGAGGCACGCAGCCTGAGAGCCAGGCCACCAGCAGCAGCAGAGAGGCTCCATTCCTGCCGCGCTGTGTAACTGGATGCCAGCATGCAGGAATGCAGAACCGAAATATCCAAGTAACGATAGCAACTGGGATTTGCGCAAGTGGATGCATCTCGGCAACCTAAGCAAAAAAGTGCGGCAAGGACTTTTCAATGAGACAACCTCCTCCTCCTCCTCGGAATTTTACAGAATCTGGACTTTAACAACAAGGGGTCTCCACGTAGTTCCCTCCTTGGTTTCCAGGGCAACTGTCTGCATCATTCTTTCTCTCTCCCCTCTTCCTCAGCAGGGAACTGTTATTCTAACCACCAGCTTCCTCTGCCCTCTTCTCTTTCCTGAGTAGAGGACTGGGAAGCCCACTTTGACCGTTCCTGGTCTCAAGCTGAGGGATGTGTTGGCCCCGGGAGGAGTCATGTGGGTTATGGTTTCTATTTTATTGAGTGAATAACAAAACACAAAAAATCCCCAATGCAAAACACGAACAGCTGCAGGGTAAAGATTAAACCCCACTAACCAACAGAAGTTCTTTGTCAAGTTTCGATTCTAACCGCATGTGGGTCTGTAGGTAGAAGGGTGGAATGCGGTATGGTTGAGGGGTGTCAGCACTTAAACCAGGAGCATCCCAGTAGTGAAGATGATGCCAGGACACCAGCAGAGCAATGCTGGTCCAGGGTCAGCTACTTACGACATAAACAATCATGCACATCTTGTGTTATGTCACCTCTAGGGTTAAGCACGGGACTGGCAACCGACAAGTAGGAGTGGGATAAACACTGTGTAGTGAGTTTAGACACCAGACCTGCTGGATTGCTACCCAAGCTGAACACACATCTTCCTCCATCCCCAACCCCTTCCACTTCCCCTGCTTCTCCTTTAGTGCCTCATTTTTATCATTCTCACCCTTTCACCCTGTCCCAATTCCCTGACTGGCAAACTTCATGTCCTATCTAGGAAAGGGTAAAGTGCTTCACTTTCCTGGCATCAGTCTTCCTCTCTGGAAAATGGGTATGAAGGCATTGGAAGAAAGTCTCCTGGATCTTGTTTAATTCATGCCAAGACAGCCTGGGCTAAAAGGAGCATTTGTCTTCTTATGTAATATGGTATTATATAATGCCAGATTGCATATCTATATGTGTAATTATATCTCTCTTTAAGATACAGACTGGCCCAATTAAGCCAGCAGAACTCTTAGTCTAATGAGGACTGTCTTAAATCAGGATCCTGTCCTAGAGAAAGCGTGCCAACAGTAATACAATTTCTGCCCAAGAATATTGCTACTTTACTGTATCACTGCTGATGTATGAGACAGCCCATTCAGCCAGCTTCTCAACTTCCCCTGGCACTCTCTCCTTCAATGACTCTAGACTTTTCCTCACAACTGCCTCATTCCCATTCTAACTAACCTCCATAAACTATGGCTTCCTTGCCACCCTGCTCTGGGTATCACAATCCTCAATTCACGCCTCTCCCACAGTAATCCCAAAGTAACTGGTGCATGTCCCCACACCCCTGTCCTACAACCCCTGTCCCCATCTCCAAAAACATCCTCCTGCCCACTGCTCTCTCAGCTCTTTGTCTTAAGTCCAGGCCAAAACCCAAGGTGTGCTCAGATTAGCTGCAAACAACTCCGATTACCACCTCCACACCCCTACACACACTCTTTGCAGAGCTCAGAAAAGGCCCCCTTTCCCTCCCACAGCTGATAGGAGGCTTGTTCATCTGTGGCTGCCCTAGTCTGGTTGTCAAGGAAACAACAGAATCTCCCTGGGAACCTGGCTTGTCTCCTAGCAACCAATATCCCACATCCTGCATCTTACAAAATGCTAAAGGAAGGAAAATCCTGAAAATGAAGATAAAAAACAAGGAGAGGAGGTAGGAAGGTAAAATCAGAAAGAGGACAAAGAAAGGGTGGACTCCGATTAAAAGAGGCTCCCACTGGGGTCGCTGACTCTGTAACATGGGGGACGGCAGAGGCACCGGTCCCCACAGATTCAAGGGATAGCAAGGCCCAAAGGGATCCTGAATGGTCATATTAACAAAAATGCAAGCCTTAACACAGGATAAGCCTTCTCAAACCTAAAATGTGGAAACATCAATAAACACCATTAAGGATTTTTCCCCGTAGTTTGCCAGAACTCAGTTGCACAGATTGCAATGGAGTTGAGTTCAAAGAAATATCTCCAGAACCGTGAGCAAAACGTTCAAATTCCCCTGCCTTTTTTTTTTTTTTAAAGCGGAAACACTTTCACCACTATGGACCGTTTTTTCTTATACGCTGCTCTGCACACACAAAATACAGAAATAAAAATAGAAAAGAGGAAGAGCCCATTCTTTCGCGGCGCCCCACCGGCTGAGGCTCGCGGCAAAATGTGTTAAAGCCCAACGGTGGCACCCAGAAAAAAAAAAAATAAGGAAGGGGGAGGGGCACGACACGCCAAGGCAATCAAGTCATCTTCCCTTCTCTAGGAAAACCCGGAAAAGGTTAGTCCCCCGCCCCTCAGAACCAGGAGCCGAAGCCACAGAAGAGCAGGAGCCGAGGGGGAGCCAGGAGGGGCGCCGACAGGGCCCCGGAGGGCGCAGCGGCGCGTTTGCAGAGGCTGCTCGGAACCCGGCCATAACAGAAATCCGTCGTTTACTTACACCACTACATGTGACGGGGTGATTTCTAGCGTAAGGAACACATCTCTTCCTGCTAAGCACGTTCATTTTAGTGAAATGTCTGGGGTCCCTCTGCGCGTGCAAGTTAGGACGCTGCCGGCGCCGCCGCGCTGCCTCTGGGGCTTCAGTCTCCGGGCCGGGTCGCGTTGGATCAGAAACTCTGCTCGAGCAGCCCAGGCCGGACGGGCTGGGAGCTGCCGCGCGCGCTGCACTGCAGCCGCTGCCTCTTCCGGATCAGCATCTCCCCGCGCCCCGGGCGCCCAATGTCACGGAGGCGCGCCGGGGCCGGGCTGCGCGCTGCCGCCCCGACCTCGGGCGCCTGGGCCTCGCCGCCCGCCGTGGGGGCTCCGGCTGCGGAGGCTGCGGGAGGCGCTCGGGAATGCTAGCAGAGGGGCGAGGCCGCCGCCGCTACGCGCCCAGCCCGCGGCAAAGGCGCGGCCGCGAAGACACCCGGCGCTGCAGTCTCGGGGACCGCTCGCGACCTCCTTTTTTCATTCACAAAAAGAGGAAAGGGTGGGGGGGGGAGAAAGGGGGAAAAAAACTGCACCCAGGACAGCAGCCGTGACTTGCTCCGCCCACCGCGGCGCCTCGTTGGTGGAATGAGGTCGGGGGCGGGGAAGGGACGGGGAAGGAAGGGGATTGGCTGTCCCGAAGACCCGCCCCGCTCCCACCCATCCCCTCTCCTCCGCCCCGCCCAGAAGGAAGTTGTGGGGAGGGTCTCGGTCCTACCACCTGCAGAGGAGCAAAGCCTCCCTGGATTCCCCTTTACTTCAGGAGGCTGAGAAGGAACTCTGAGAGGTATCCTTGAGCGCTCTAGAAGGGATGAGCTAAGTTAGGGGAAACTTCCAAGTTTTTTCTTTCTTTCCCTTTGTGAACTAAAATAAAATCTTAGAGCTGCTCCCTCCGCCACACACACAACTCCCTCTTGGCCAAGGGGATACTCTTAAACTGAATTGCTAGCCAGAGAAGAGCGGTTAAACGTGCCTCATTATGCCCACCACCCCACTTCATGTAGACATTTTTGGTAACTTATTAACAAGCCTAAGGCTAGGAGTCAAACTTGCAGGTCCTCAATTTACTTAACCAATCACTTGAATCTGGGTATATGGTGGCTTGTCTCTGATTAACAGACTTCCTTATCTTAAAACATTCCAAGCCTTTAGACAAAACAAAGCTTCATTTCTTTAACCAATTATATACAAATCAAAGACAGAGCCTCAAGCTGCTGTCCTGGGTAGAGTGCTTTGGCATCACAGCTCACAGCAACCTCCAACTCCTGGCTCAAGCGATTCTCTTGCCTCAGCCTCCCAATTAGCTGGGACCACAGGCGACAGCCACGACACCTGACTATTTTTGCAGGTGGTTGCAGCCGTCATTGTTGTTTGGCAGGCCAGGGATGGATTCAAACCTGCCAGCTCAAGTGTATGTGGCTGGTGCCTTAGCCGCTGGAGCCAAAGGCGCCCAGCCCAAATCAAAGAGTCTTTAAATCCACCAAGAACCTGTAAGCCCCCCTGCTTTGAGATGTCCTACCCTTTGGGGCAAAACAACAAAAGTCTTCCATGTACTGATTTATGACTTTGTCCCCCTGAAAGGTCAGCCTAGCTCACAGCAAACTAAAACTCCTGAACCAAAGCAATTCTTGTAGTTCAGCCTCCAGAGTACTTGGGACTACAGGAGTGCACCACCACACTTGACTAATTTTTCTAGTTTTAGTAGAGACAGGGTCTTACTTTGCTCAGTCTTACCTCTGGACAATTTTTTTTTTTCCTAGACAGAGTCTCACTCTGTCCCCCCTGGTAGAGTGCTATGGCGTTATAGCTCTCAGCAACCTCAAACTCTTGGGCTCAAGGGATACTCTTGCCGCAGTTTTTCTTTTTCATAGTAGAGATGGGATCTCACTCTTGCTCAGGCTGCTCTCAGATTCTTGAGCTCAGTTTCTCAGAGTGAGAACCTCTGGACAATTTTTAAAGCCCAGACTGACATGCGCCCTACCTAAACCCTCCAAAATGTGCTCTGAGAATGAAAATCCACTCTAATCTTAAATTATGCAAAATATTATTAGGAAGAGAAATTTACTGTCCTCCCCCCAAAAAAAGCCAAATATAAATGAGTTTTTTGTTTTTGGTTTTCGTTTGTCTGAAGCATGCTTCTCACCTGTTAATGAGTGTAATTGGAAGTTGCTCATCAAAGTGTTTGAGATAAATGTGCTTTCTGGTCTGGTGGAGGTACAGTAAGTGCTTGGTTGTTGGAGGACGTTTTCCAACTGCTTTTTGCATCCACCTAAAGCTGGAAAAGAGATTAACAATGACTGAAATACTATATACTTCACACTTCTGGTTGGAATTCACCCTCCATAAAAAAAAAGTACCTGTTTGAATACATATTTAGGAAAGAAACTAAACCGTGCTCACGGTTCTTCTCCATGTGTTTGACAAGGCACTTTGGGAGCAAGTTTATTCCCCAAGGCCAGGTTCCCCCATCTTCTGTGTACTTGTCACTGCACCAGAGGAGAGCGCAATTTGAGATCTCTGCATGCCTCTCCACTAACACCCTGTTCCCTTCACCTGCCTTTAGGGAACCACCTGGATGCCAGATGCCAGTTGACCTTACCTTTAACATGTCCTGGCATCAGGCACAGCCCCAGGGCATCATGGAGTAGGAAACTGGGTCTCACCTCAACCCAAGTTGGGGGCAGGCATGGCAACTAGTCTTGTAACTATGATGGAACCAATGCCCTTTCCCCCCTTGGAGCAAAAGTCAGCTCAGCCAGGCTGGACTATGGGAATTCAAGGTGTGTGTGTGGGTGGGTCCTCTTGGACGAATGTGGATCTGGAATGAAGTCCCACGATAGCTCACACTCTGTGAATTGTTTCAGGCAGAGCCAACTGCTCTACTAGCAGGTGGTCCCCCTTGCCAGCCCTGCTTTCTGCCCACAGCTCCCACTCTCAGCTTTTGTTCAAACCAAAGTTCTTCCTGGTTACCTCTCAGGCTTTCCGGGTCAGAGCTCCGCTCAGTTCTCTCCCATTATCAGAGTGCCCCCAAGTTCCCACCTCCTTTGAAACCAGTGCCTCCATCCCATCCTTCTCAGGCCTTTGTCACTATCCAGCCATGCCAGGCTTGTACCCTAGGCTGTCTGGGGGCCTCCACAGACATCTCCCTCAAGCCAGGCAGCCCCCGTGGCTCTACACTGCCCTCTTGGTAACGAGGATCTCCAGGCAGCCGCTCTCAGCTTTCCCCCCAGGCCAAGCTCCTTCTCCCTAGCCAGCCCTGATCACAGCAGTCCCTGGGCTTTTGCTCCACCCTCCCTGCTACTTAAGGCAGTTCCAGGCTCGGCGCCTGTGGCTCAAGTGGCTAAGGCACCAGCCATATACACCTAAGGTGGAGGGTTCAAATCCAGCTCTGGCCCACCAAACAACAATGACGGCTGCAACTAAAAAATAGCCAGGTGTTGTGGCAGGCACCTGTGGTCCCAGCTACTTGGGAGGCGGAGGCAGGAGACTCGCTTGAGCCCAGGAGT